>JAHHFK020005643.1:77500-311086 GCA_024533555.2 Aedes koreicus | reverse complement strand
TTAGTCGATTTTGTTAATTAATTTACTGTTCTTCATCAACAGGCTAGGTGAAGTTCCAGGTATGTTATTCATATATCAGTCTCAAATGGGCACGGAGCCTTCTTGATCTGACCACCTCCTTCTAATTGGCGAGATGTGCCTATGCATTGCACGGATCCAGCGATGAGAGGAGAGGCTCGGATGGCGGTATAACACACGCCGACTAGAAGTTTTAGCTGTGAAAAGATCGTTCGTTGAAGAATTTGAGACTCGAGCAGCAGATGTTTCGAAAGGTGTCAGCGTGGAAGAGTAGTAGAGATGGTCTTAAAGAATGCCTTTACCGAGACAAGCGAAAATAAGCTTGGTGAGCTGCGCTTACAGCGAGAAGAATAGATCACTGGTGAAATCTGGAGGAATATTGAGCACCGTAGAGAAGCAAAAGCTACGATAAAGCGAGTGAGAACCAGAGTAACCCAGCACTAGTCTCATCAACGTTATTCAGCTCTAGAAAAGGAAATAAAACAGTCCTGTCGACAGGAAAAGTGAACATGGATGGATTTTTTGGCAGATGGAGGGGAGAAAGCCGCTACAACTGGCGATATCCGCCTACTCTACGCTATCTCATGGCACCTGAGTGGAGCAAGAAGGGTGAACCCAAAGATGCCTGTGAAAGACGCGACTGGACAGTTACTAACCACTGACCAGCTGAAACGTTTGTTTTGAGCACTTCGAACAGCTTCTCCAAGTTACGACGTCCAACCAACCACAAACATCTCGGCGCATCACATACGTTAACTCCGAGGCCCCATCACTGCAGGAGATCGAAGGATTCGAAGCATGAAATCCAATAAGGCTGATCCCACAATAATTGCATCAACTATTCTCTTTATATCTGGGAGACCGCGATTTTTCTAGCCGACTTGATGCAGGGCGTCTTAGTAAAGGTCCCTAAGAAGGGGGATCGGTCAGGTCTTTTATCTGATTGGCGTGTTCGGGTTTTGTGCCCAGTAGATCGTTGTCGAATAAAAGTGGCTGCCCTTTCCTAGAAAACGTAAAACCAGAACACTTGGCTCCGTTCACTACCATTTGAAAAAAAAAACAACAATCAGTAATCGAGTGGATACGTTGAAAGATCTGCGTACGACGATAACCAGATGCACGTCGTTGAAGTAAAGAACAAAAAATCCACAAATTGTGGAGTCCACATCGGGCTTAGGTGGCTTCCCTGAGGTATACCTGATGTGGCAAAGAAACTACCCGATCTGCAGTTTCCGATGGCAATGATTAGTTCTAGGCCAGTGATAAACGAACGGAACCAATTCAAGATATTGTCGCTTACATCAAACCGGTCGAGTTTGGCAACAGCTACGGCATGCTGTACAAAGTAAAGGGTGTCCACAGTTAAATTGCATCACTTTCAATAAGCTGTAACATTTCGCCCTTTGGGTTGATTTCAACGAAATTTTGAGTGAAATGACCTCAGCGTGTATTTTTTATTGAGTTTCATTGTGAAATGTGTCGTAGTTTCGAAAATGAAGTCGAAGAAACAGCAAGTGCGCGAGAACATCTTGCACACGCACCTCGACAACCCACTTCTTTCGCACCGAGCCATCGGATGTTGAAAATTCACCAGTCTACAGTGTCTCGTGTCATAAAACATTTCGGGGAACGTTTAACTGTCTATCGAAAGAAGGTGAGTGGTAGAAAAAGTGTTCCGTACTGTGTGAAGGACCAAAAGCGAATGGTTGCTGCCTTTAAACGCAAACCCAACTGTTCCGTTCGGGATGTCAAAAGTTTCGTGCAGAAAGCCAAGAAACGAGCCGGGCTCCGTTCATTCAAAGTTCAGAAAGCTCAAAACCGCAAAGAAAAACAGGGGTGACATTTTAAAGCTCGAAACGAAAGACTTTTTGCACGAATGCTTGTGAGAAAAAGTTCTTCGTTTCGAGTTCCACAATGCGACCCCAGAATAGGACAGGTAAAACACGCGCGCGTAAGCTGTACACACAAATGTTGACGAAACCGCACTGCTGCATCATGGACGATGAAACACACGTAAAAGCGGACTTTAAACAAATTCCCGTCAACCAGTATGAGACTGCGAAAGACAAGTTCGATGTTCCAGAGTCTCTCAGGAAACAGCAAGTGGCAAAGTTCCCCCAGAAATTCATGATTTGGCAACTGTAAATTATGAATGAATGCCTGAAAAAACGACTGCTTCCGTTTCTCAAAATACACAACGTTCCTACAATTTTTTTCGCCGGACCTAGCCTCTTGTCACTACTCCAAGGATGTTCTGAATGGTGTCAAAGAATGGGAATTTCGTGCCGAAGGATCTTATTCTCAAACTCTCCAGAGTTGCGGCCAATTGAAAAATATTGGGCTATAATGAAGCACGAACTTCGTAAGCATCCTAAAGTTGTCACTACAGAACAGGAAATGTTGAAGTGATGGTTGAAAGCGGAAAAAAATGTCGGTTCAAGCGTTGTACAAAATTGTATGCGTGGTATTAAGAAGAAAGTTCGGGCTTTTGGATTTGGTAAAGAAATACAGTAAATAAAAATACCTAAACCAAGATTATACATTGTATTTTATTCCCTGAATATTCCATGACAATCGGTTGAGAGACTTGTTTTTGAGGACGAGTTTAAAGTGATGCAATTTAACTGTGGACACCCTTTAATATACGAACATGCCTTTATTGATCAACATATAAAGGGATCGTATATCGCCTCCACTTTGTACTCATATACGATATTACATGACCGTGTTTGTGTTGGCTGGGTTCTTTGTGAGTCGAGAGAGACAGTCTTGAAAGTTCATGATTGGTCTGGTCTGGAATGGTCTCGCATGTTGATGTAAATCATGTATCTCCACGAATATGAACGCATTTGAGCCCATTAGAGATTAGAGACGGAGGAGCTCTACCACGAGGAACAGCCACGATGTAACAAACCGCTTATCAAATTCTGCTTAGGTGTCTGGCTCTTACTTGGAACAGCACTAAATAACAGGAATACGCAGAAATGTAGCCTAAATTGGTCATAGAAACCCACCTGGTTCTTCTCCGAAGGATAAAATACCTCAAACCGGAACAGGACTATATTTTGATCACGAGACGCCTCACATAGTTCAGTGGGTAAGGGCACGGTTTATCAAGCTGGTGACGACGGGTTCAATTCCCGGTACGGTCGAGGGAATCTTTCATGATGGACATTTTCTTGACTTCCTTGGGCATAGAGTATCGTTGTGCTGGCCACACTATGATCAAATTCATGAATTGGTGTTGGCCTAGAAAGCACACAATAAATAACTGTGGAGGTGCTTCTAGAATACTAGGTTGTGTGTGCAAACGTCAATGCAATGCTAAGAGTGCTTCTTGAATAGAAAGTTGAGAGGAGACGAAAACTCCTTGGAAAAAGTTAAAGTCAGTTAGAAGATTGATTGAATCTTGCAAGTTCAGATGCGTCCCATGGAAAACGAACTCAACACTTACCCTTATTCCACACTCACAATTCACAATATTGAGTAATTCTATTTTTTAAGTCGATTTTTGTTTTACTCACTTCTGCTTCGATCCAGAGATTTGTTTGTTTACGTTACTTTCGGACCATCACAATGGTCGCACATTCACAATTACCTATACCTATATGAAAACACTGAAATCAGCTGAATATCGAGACAACTTATAAAAAAGGAGCCAACTGCCATCTACGTGTAACAGAATCTTGACATAACAACATTCTCTTGATTAAAGTTACCGCCAAGTTCCCAATGTAAACATTTATATTTGTACACTTGTGGACGGTGATCATTATCGCCTGCGTTGCTGTCAATATCAATATTCGTTATCATCCTGGTGGTAATGATTTTGAGTACCGAAACCGAACTGATTAGAGATTTGTGTGTAATAAGTTTTGTAAACAAAGCCATTTTTTTCTACTTTGCATTCCCAAACATTCCGCTAGTCGTATATTAGCTTATTACCGGCACTTAACTTAAAGTACGGACAGTTTCTCTGTAGTCATAAATTTGTAGATTTTTAGCTGTTTACTCACTACCTGTCACAGTTCAATTTGAAGTTGACAGTCATTTTTTGTACTGTGGTAGATTTTTTCAATCATGCCTGTCACTTTGCCGGAAAACGCAGCACAACCATCGATCTTCAGGTTTTTTTTTCAAGTGCGTCTACGGGAGCCAACAAAAGCTGATGATTTTTTTTTAGGAAATTTCGAAAATGAAAACTAAATCTCACTTTTTATCCACATTCCGAGAGATTCCGAGTAGATTCCGAGCGAAAAAAAACGGTAAATTGTTGAGAACTAAACTGTTATAAAACTTTTAAAGCTATGGAGCGCGAGATATAAACAATTTTCCTTTTGCACAGAGCTCGGAACAATGACTAAAAATTTGATATAAAATATAGTTGAAAAATAAACTGTTGGTCAAATATTTTTTCGAAAAATCACAAAATATTTGGTCTTTGGTCAAACGATGTACTTTAAGCTTTTTACGAACATACGAACTCCATAATTATTTGGAGTACCCATGATATTGTAGTATCTCCTTGTTGATCATGTAAACACCAAGATCTGAACTGTTGTTAGAAGAGCTATAGCTTGGAGTATTGGAGATATTCTGAAAATACAGTAATATGTCAAGTATTTCTCAAACAGACGTATCTGATTTTGAAAACGAAGAGGGGAAGTAAGATTCAAATGTTAAATTCTTGAAACCCTTAGCACGTTCATACAAACTAGGGCCACCATCACAAGGAATAACATTTCCCTAACATGATGGTGATGCTACTTTCCGTGAGGGTGCTGAGAGTTTTGAGAAATTTACGTTTGAATCTTACTTCCCCTCCTTGTTTACAAAATCAGATACGTCTGTTTGAAAAAAGTACTCGAGAATCCTTTCTCTGCTTTCCCTCTTCGTTTCCTCTTCCTTTGTCTTTCCCCTCTCATCTTTTTCTTGTGCTCCTTTCCCTCCTCCCTTTTCTCCTTTTCCCCCTTCCCCTCCTACCTCCTCCGGTCCTCTGCTCCCCTCCCCTGGAGCTTTACCACTCTTACGTTGTCCTCGGACGCCTGGTTGACTGTAAATCCGCCTGCTCCTTTGGGGTCCGTGGGTGTGCCCTACACATTTTCCCTCCTCGCCGCGCCATTCTTCTCCCCATCTTGTACCCCCCCCCCCCCGCACCTAAGCGCGCCGTCTTTCAGCCTTCCTCCGGGTTCCCTTCCGTGGCTTCCATTGCGAAATCGACTCCAACTGCCTCCTTATGAGCATCGCCGTGCATTCATCGACCTCCTTACATTATTAGAGGGAAGAACATATCTGCAAAGAATTTCGTTTTCTACTCGCAACACATTTTTTTTCCGGATTTTTGGCTGGCACCCTTACATCGAGTCCCGCCCATAGTACCCTTCCAGCTTAAGCGACTTTCTGAATTCTGGGTTCGCCATAGAGTTGCGCCAGCTCGTGATTCTTTCGTCTCCTCCATACGCCGTTTTTCACATACACCGCCAAAGAAGGTCCTAAGCACGTCGTTCGAAAACTCCGTGGCTGCAAGTCCTCCTCGAGCATTGGCCTTTCTCTTGTACAGGGTTGCATTGTCTTGTAGGTACGGGGGGTGAAGTTTTCCAGACCTTAGGTTCTTGTGGAGTCCACAGCAAGCACGACTTCCGGCTATTATGCGTCTCCGAATTTCTATGCTGCAATTCTTATCGTCAGCAATGATCCGATGTACACAGGACGATAGTGACACTTCTGCCTATGCGAGCTCTAACTCGTTCGGCTCGTCCAACAGATCTAGACAAAAAAGTCAAAAGGTCGAAAGTAACGTTTGTAAACAATGATTTCTAGCGTATTTTTCTGGGATCTGCTTGCTCTCACAAACAAAATAGCACCAGAAACAGATACACAAAGTTATTACCTTCCCGTCGATAGTGGATATAGATGTTAGCAACCTGACATTTCCAGGAAATTTACGTTTTAAGTAATTGTTAAAAATTGTTACTTTCGACCTTTTGACGATTTTGTATAGAGATACTTAGTCTAAGACGTATTCACCCTTATTCCAACCTCTTCCACTTAACGTTTCAGCCTGGTGTACTGCTCAGTAATCGCCTGGAACGTTCTTCCGACAATGTCGTCGTCGTTGTCAGCAAAGCAAATGAATTGACTGGATTTATTGAAAATCGTGCCGCGCATGTTAAAGTCCGCACGTTTCAAAACACCTACCTTTGTGTGTTTCAAACGCACCCGATATCTTCGCACAGCACTGTACCACCATCCATCGTTGCCTTGATCAGTCTTGTCAGTTTCCCGGGAAAACCGTTTTTTTTATTCGTTTATTTTCCGTCGGCCTATTTCCTCACAACGTGGTGACAACCACCGACGCCAGGAAGACGACTCCACCACCTGGACCCTACATATCGCACTCATCAACACATGAGCCGGGACCAACGGCTTTACTTCCCTTCCGAAGGAAGACGTGACCAGATTTTTTCGCCTCAGAAAAACCACCGACCTCGACTGGGATTGAACCCAGACCCACTGGGGTGCCAAGTAGCAGTCACGCTTACCACTACACCACCGGCGCCGGCCCTTTTTTTCCTCCCCTTGCTTCCCACCCCAATTTTAGCCCCTATTTTACACTTTTCACTATTAATTCACTGCATACACTATAAAACAATACAACAATAATACAAAACACAATACGCTACACTTCCTCTCGTGTGTCATTTCTTTATATTATATTATAAAATGTTAAATACTATATTCTCCTTCTACGTTTTCTGTCGCCGACAGACGCTTCTTGCCACCCCCCAAGCGAAACCACGACGAGACACACGTGGTGTCTAAAACTGAAACTGATAATAACTCTCTGGCTATGTTTTAAACTCTATGTAATTGACAGTATCGTCATTATTGCCGTTTTTTGCTCTTTTTTATCATCAATTACTTTGCTTAGACAGCTCGAAAAACCCTTTTTCACGAGCGCCATCTACGACGTTTAACCTCATTTTTGCGTTACCTGGATTCCTCAATAGCTTGTAGTGTAAATGAACATGTATATTTCTCCCATCGCCGATGAAGATGATGACTGATCCACCTTTCCTTCCCCCCCCCCCCCCCCCCTCCCCCCCCCCCCCCCCCTCTTTGTGCCCCCTACCCCAACCCTTTCCCTAGCCGAATAATAAAAAAAGGAAATCATCCTTGGGGCGCGGACGGACCCGGGAAAGTGTTTGGCAATTTTCCGGTGGTGCTGCCAGCAACCCCCCCTCTCCGTGTCCCCCCCCCTCCCCCCCCCCCCCTACCCCTTGGCGCAGATTTTATAATAAATGATAATGTTATTTTTTTGCTGGTTTGAAAATTGCCGGGAAGCTCAAAGAAGGGGGAACGGCGGATCCATTTACGATCGTGAGTTGCGTTTTCACCATCACCTAGAAGTCATCAATCATAAAAAATTATATTTCACGAGAGGAATTTTTTTCGGTTGAAGGTCCCACCAATGTGTGTCGTCTCGTATGTACATTTTGGGCGTTGGCAACAAGAGGCGGCCAGGATCGATTCCGTGTCACGCCTGAACGAGCACGCGAAATATTGCCAACAAGCTCTTTAACTCACCCGGCGAATCATCCGAGTGTTTAGTTGCATCACGTTCCATCGAACAGCATTACTTGGATTCACGTACACGGGCCTGTTTGGATTGATGCTAATTATATCGGATAGACCCTCGTACGCGTCCCGCTTTCCCCCCCATTGGCAGGGGCAAACGTGACCTTCTGCAAAGGAGGAAAGCCCCTATCGGATGGCACGACTAAAGCTGCCCGGCGACTGAAATGGAGCAGCATTATTGAAGCGAAACGGTAATCGAAAAATTCGAATGTGTATTCGTGTTTTTGTTCGGAAGCAGGCTCCAGAGAGTGCATGCATAAAAGAACAAAAACAGTGCGGAATCCTATTTTGAATATAAAACCAACATGCACCAGTAGGAGGGAGGTCCATAGAGGGGGGTATAACAGGGAATTTCTGCATGAATAAATTACAATAAGATTATCGGATCTGATCAGGCAGTCTGCTACGTTTCAGCCAACCCAGCGTCTGTTGCGTTGCCGTTGTTGTCCTGGAAAAATGCGGCAACAGTGCGCTCACCGTACCTATAGAGACTGGGATCAGAATGAATGCTTTTCCTTCTGGGAAGCTGCGTGATTCCCGGATCGTGATAACACTCAGTTGGTAACCTTCCATGGGATCAGAGCAAAATTTAAGAGCTTAATCTTGATGAGTTTTTTTTTATTATCATCCCTGTCTGAAATGCCATAGTAATAACCGTAAATGAACGGAAAAATGTCCGCTATAAATATTAAATCAGTAAACGTAAATGACAAAAACACACCGTAGATTATGAATTCCACTCCAGCAGCAGAAAAAACTGTGTTGGAGCGACAGAAATGGCACACTCAAAACGAGAAATGACGGTGGTCCATGGTGGCGGTGATGAATAAAATTTAAATTGTCCATAAACGAGATGGTGGGGTTGTTACTTTATTCCATTAAAAAAAATCAATTCCATCCGACTGTTACCACGTTGCCAGGCTTTGCCGGAGTCTTTCGGGGCCATCCAGAAATTCGAAAAAAATTTCGATTAAGGAAAATTCTTGAAAACGTGCCATTTTTCGAATGTAGTTGTTGAGAACTACGGAACGGTTCAATTAGTATAAATGGGATGTTGAGAATTGGCATTTGATACCTAGAAGTAGCGCCGCTTCCCCCCCCCCACATCCCCGGATTTCAATGTACCAATGCATTGGGTTAATGGTAGTAGCAGATACATAACATTACATTAACGATAGCGCTTTATGGGGTAATTTGTTTGCTCTGGTAAATGGGACGGAAATTAGCTTTGTTTGGAACTACCAGCCGGATAGGGCGCTATTAGTTGTACGCGTCGGATGATGTTACTTTGTTCCATAAACTGAAACTCGTTAAAAAGTTGTCGAGTTTTTTTTTTTGTAATCAAACAACTTTTATTGACGCGTCCGGGTTTTCAAACAAACGAAATACCATCAAATGAAGGGAGAGTTGTTTAATAATGTGCAGTAAAGTTTAGAAATTTCGTTTCATGGACAGATAAGAACATGGTTAATGGGTAAGTGCTTATCAGTCGAGCTCGAACTTTGGCTCCAACTTTGGTAACTAATAAGTTTAGGTGATTTTTTTTACGATGACCTGATCCTTAAAAGTTTATGTTCGCATTCACCTGGAAACCTGAGTGATAACAGCTTGTTCTTCGGGGGACAAGCGACTGACGCTTTAAATTTGTAGAAGAAATATTCACCGCATTCCGGTTTTTGAATCGTTAAAAATTAATTAGGTGATCAATCTCTTGTCGGGACGTTGTTACATAATAACAGCTTGAGTTGACGTGTTCATATGTGAATTGAAGGGAAAAATGTCGTTCTCCATCCTAGTAGTAAAAGTTATAAACTTGATTCTTACAAACGATAAAAGATAATTGTGGCATCGAGAGTTGAGAGTCTCGACGGAATGTGCATTTTTTGCACTGCGCGAATTATAACGCAACGAGCAAAAATAAAACCACTCCATGTCAATTCTCTAGTCTGCCATCTTGCGGCCTCTTGTTCAGCTTACACTGATAGGCAAAATAAAGTGCCCACCTCATCGTTTTTTCAATTTCTCTCATTTACTTGGTTCAAATTAAAGTAAACACACTGTATTTTTTTATTATCTTATTTTTTATATTCTTTTTAAGTTTCACTTACGGAATACTGAAAAAAAGGAGTTTTACTTAAAGAAAAAAAAAAAAAATTTTGTTTGAAAAAAAACTTCATTTCAGTGTATAAATTTCTTAAAATTTTCAGGAATTTCACATTTTATATAACAGCATTGCTTAATGTTTTCAAGAACGATGATTGTTGAGGTAGCGTGTAAATCAGGCAATTTCCTTTGTCGAAGGTAGTACCAAAAAGTGTATTTTTTTACTCGCGCGTGCATAAAAAAGAGCTGACATATGGCAACGTTGCTTAAGAGCCGCATAGCTTTCCTGCTCTCTTATTGTTTGTTTCCAGCAACTTCGAGACTGAAAGCGAACTCAATCTGTAGATTACTATAGGCGAACAGATGACATAATTCTAGTTAAATCATTTCGAAATTAATACGAACGGTTTTCTCCAATACTCGAATACTTTCGAGTACTCTTAAGTATTAAGGAGCAAATGGGCCGTCATTATTTTTTCGAAGGATCCCTATCCTCGTCATCACATTTCAAAAGCGGGTTTCTCGTTCAAAATCAAAATACTGTTTATGAAAATGTGTTCACTGTGTTCCGATTGATGAGATAAAAACAGTCAACACTGCACGAACAGTATCTTGATTTTGAATGACATGATCTTCTTGAATTCTTGCAAAATAAATACAAGTTCCCACCAAATCACGCTTGAAAAAAAAAACGAGACGAAGCGAGGTTGGCCTCACTGTGGAGGTACGCGGGTACGAACTTGTTGAAGTTGAGAGTCTAGAACGTATGGTAAGCATCGTGATGTAATTAATTCAGCTCCCGCCAGAACAAAATTGGTTCACTACTCCGACAAAACTTTGTGGAACAATAAAGGGTGTCCACGATGAAATTGCCACACACAAAATTGATTCGCAAAATTCGAGTTTTCTTCCGATTGCCATCAAACTTTCGGGGATTGAGAAATAACTATTAAACTTCATTTTACCATTTTACTCGTATTTTATTTACAGTCCATACGCAAATGCCCGCACCTTGGCCTTAACCCCGGCCATAAGATTCTGCACAACCTGTGAATCAACCGTTTTTTGCATGTAAACCCATACTTTCTTCAGTTCCTCGACTGTCTTCACTACCTTAGGTCGTTTAAGAAGGTGCTGCTTCATAATCGCCCAGTACTTCTCGAAGGGGTGGAGCTCCGGAGTGTTGGGAGGGTTGAACATTTTCGGCACGAAATTGACCTTATTGTCCGCATACCACTTCAGCACGTCCTTGGAGTAGTGGCATGAGGCCAAATCCGGCCAGAAGATTGTTGGGACGTTGTGGGCCTTCAGGAGAGGAAGCAGCCGCTTCTGGAGGCACTCTTTTATGTACACCTGTCCGTTCATCGTGTCCTGGGTCACGAAAGGTGCACTCCGCTTCCCGCACGTGCAGATGGCTTGCCAAACCAGGAATTTCTTCGCAAATTTGGACATCTTCTGAGTGCGGACATGCTCCGGAACGCTGAACTTATCCTTGGCCGTGAAAAACAGGTTGCCGGGGATCTGTTTGAAGTCGGCCTTCACATATGTTTCGTCGTCCATGATGCAGCATTCAACTTTCGTCAGCATGTTGAGGTACAACTTCCTGGCACGGGTTTTGGCGGACTTGTTCTGCTTCTCGTCGCGATTAGGGGCCTTTTGTACCTTGAACGTTCGAAGCCCAGCCTTAGTTTTGGCCTTCTGGACAAAACTTCGGCTTAGGTGCAGCTTCTTAGCCACATCCCGAACGGAGGCGTTCGGATTTCGGTTGAAGGCCCCAACTACGCGGTTGTGATTTTTGGTGTTGTACGGAATACTTTTTCCTTCACTTCTGGGCTTCCGATCGGTGGTCAACCGTTCCTCGAACCGCTTAATCACTCGCGACACCGTGGAATTCGCGATTCCCAACGTTTTAGCGATGGAACGATGCGAGAGATCCTTGTTCTCGTGATGAATGCGCAAGATTTTATCACGCACGAGCTGTTCTTTCGACTCCATTTCCGCGAGTTTTGATCACAGGACTTGCAGGATGTAAATAATGAACTATGAACTAAATCCACCCAAATTTTCATTTAACTCTACCCAACGGTTAAAAAGTTAGAGCAATTTCATAGTGTGGCAATTTCATCGTGGACACCCTTTACTGCTCAACTTCTTCTTTTTTATTCTTCTTCTTTCTGTATTAGGGTGGCTTTCAGCCTTAGGCTGGTTCACCACTAGAGGGAGCAACCCCCACTCTACATATCGCACTCATCAATACATGAGCCAAGACCAACGGCCTCACTTCCCTTCCGAAGAAAGATGTGATCAGAGATTTTTTTCACCTCAGAAAAATTTCATATGTAAAGTCCGGTTATGTCACTTCACAGTTCAATTCAAAACGAGGAGACAGATTAGTAATTTCCATTTAATTCCAACTACCTTTATTGCTTATCTTGACAGATACGCGTATTTCGTCTACAATGTGCAGACTTCTTCAGTGTCGTGTACTAATACTCGACTCGACAAGCATTAAGTTGTCGCTGCTCCATGCTCCTAAATGCAAAAGTAATTTGAAATGCAAGGATGATCCCAAAGCGTGCTGATATTATTAATTAAATTAGAATGGAATATATACCCTGCTTGTACACGACCTTCAGTCACAGTCACTCACTTCGCTACTGTCAAAATGACACCATTGTCCAGGCTACGCCAACCAGCGTCTCCATGCTGAAATGCTGAAAAACCAATTTAGCCACAATGGAACTGACTCTTGGCATCGGGTTTTGACTAAGAATCCCTACTGAGCCCTTGCGGCACGTAAAGCCGGCCAGTTCAGCGCAAGGGATTGACCTCATTTTTAGCTAGTGACGAAGAACTGTAGTAACAATTTTTGCTTACTGAGCAGAAAATCAAGGTGCCTAAACCCAAGCTTCATACATGACCAAGTTGAAGGAAATTAAAATTTATAAAAACAAATCATTGTCCGCGATGTAAGTCATATTAGGATCCTTCTATGGAATATTGCTTTGACACATGTGTCAAAATCGAACAATTTTCTTAAACTAAGTGTTTACCATACAGGGTGCGGCAGAAAATAATGCGAAATTTTTTTCTATTTCTTTCAAATCCCATTTTCAACTAATTCAAGCAATAATATCAACATTTTCGAGTGCAGTTATCTTTATAAAGTCCTTTTAAACAAATTTATTCAATGTGTCCTCAATTTTTATTAATAACATCCTCGAGCCGACGCCGGAAGCCAGAGCATGCCTTTCGGACGTAGTCCTCCGACATTGACTGCCATGTGCGTGTTATGGTTGACTTCAAGGTTTTCACACTAGGGTGTGATGTTTTGCAGGCTCGTGCTTCAACATATGCCCAAATCAAATAAACCAACGGATTAAGATCTGGACTCCTAGGGGGCCACAAATCCTTCGGCCAAAACATCATGTTATCGTTCAACCATTGTTGGGTTCGATTGGACGTGTGACACGGCGCTCCATCCTGCTGTAGGACAACGTTTTGGTCCTCGGAGAAGTTGGCCTTCACCCAGGGAAGCACTTGGTCCTTTAAAATACCGATATATACTTCGGTATTGATTTTAACTCCAGCATCAATGAAAACAGGCGGCATTTTCAAACCGTTGGACGCCACCAAGCCAAATATCATGACACCAGCCGGATGTTTGGTTTGAAATTTGAATTTCACTTTTTCCGGAACGTTCTCCATTTTCTGCGGTGAAATGAACCGGTCCGTGCGGCTGTTGGCCACAGCATCGATGCTGAAAAGCTTTTCGTCGGAGAACAGGATTATCATTTTTTCCTTCTTCAACAAGGAAAGCAATCTCTTGGAACGAGTCACTCGTAGTTCCTTGACCCGGTCCGCAATCAAGTGGCATTTCACTCTGGCTCTGGAAGATGCATGCAGTATTCTCCGCATGGATTTCTCCGAAATATTGGCTTCCTTTGCAAGTTTTCTTATGGAACGCACCGGGTTGCAAGCAATTTTTGCAGGGACCGATTTGATCACGTTCGGCGTGCGTGCAAAGCGCGGACGTACGCTTCCCGGCTTCCGCTGCTTAGGACCATCCTGCAGGGACTTTTTTATACGGTAAACTGTTGCCAAATGGCACCCTACCACCTTGGCAATCTCTTTCGGCTTCTTCTGGGCGAGCAACAAACTGGTGATCACTTCTTTCGCGAACATTTTGACGAATTCGCAATAAAACAAATAGAATGTTTGGATGCAGCACTTGAAAGTAAACATAAACAAATACACTTTCAACAGAAATTAGTCACTAGCTAACGAATTAACCCAATACTCAAGTTTGAACATTTTCGCATTATTTTCTGCCGCACCCTGTATCTCCGGTACCAGATGACCGATTCTGAAACTATTCAAGAATTTCTTTCTTTGGAAATATGAAATTTTTGATTTGTGCTATTTCGTGGTCGGTGAAAAGCACGATATCCAGAACCATATCTGAACCCATACCAAGAATCTGAATTATTTTTCGAGACTCATATCTCTTGAGTTGTATGATTCCAAAGCAATTCATATGATATTCACGGGACTATAGTACTTTTCAGTCGGTGGTTATGTTCCATCCGGTCAAATGGTTGTCGAGAAATACCCCCTGTTTACTGGAATCATTATTTATGGAACATTTGTCGATCATTTTTCCGGAACCAGTTGATCAATTCAAAAAATAGTATCTGTCATTTGGTAAAAAAAAACGGTACGCTTTATAATGTTTGCACCAAAATTAAAAAATTCTCAAAAATTTCGGTTTCGATTTTTTTTTATTCAAAGGGGGGATGTTTCTGAGAGTCTTTAACTATGTTGATCATCGAACGAGTTTCCACTTGCTGCAATTACGGGCTACAGATGCATTCGGGACGTTCGGCAGGTCCTAATAATGTAGCCTTGATCTATTTCTCTACAGGTACTGGTCAATGTTTGTCTGAGGCTTGCTGTACTCGGGTGGCGTTTAGAACAGGCTTGGCCTTCATGACGCGCCATACTGAATAAACCAGCGGATTAAGATCAGTGCTGGATGGTGGTCACATATCCTTTATCCAGAACGGCAGATGTTCCTGTAACCAATTCTGAGTGCGGTTCGAGGTGTGACACGGAGCCCTATTTTGTTGAAATACTACATTTGGCTTCGGCTCTTTGATCCACGGAAGAACATACTTACTTGAAATACCGTTGTAGACCTCCGTGTTTACTTTGTTGCCTTCTGGAATGAGAACCGGGTTAATTTTTTTGCCATCGGAAGCCACCAATCCAAACACCAGAATGCTAGCAAGATGCTCGGTGAGATACACGTTTTTATGCTCGTCGGCCACGTCTTTTACCTGGGGAGAACTAATCTAGCGATCGGTTCTGGAATTTGATACGGCATCGACGGAGAACATGCGCTCGTCGGTGAACAGGATTTCCGGATTTTTTTCGCTTGAGGAAGTTCAAGATTTTCTTAAATCGCTCGACCCCTACCGCCCGGATGCGGTTAGTAATCATGTGAGTTTTTTTTTTCGTTCCCGCGACTTCGCCCCGAAATATTCCTTTAAGATCTTCCGTGCCGTGAAGTCGCAGATACCCTGTTCCTTCGATATTTTCCTCATTGAACGCAGTGGATTCGCCCGAGTCTTCCTTATGATGCTAGCGATAAACTTCGGAATCCGAGATGACCTCGGCGACCTATGGCCATGTTCGCGGATAGTTGTCCTTTCTATTCTCGGTCTAAGACCCTTTTCACGGTCCATCGGGACACTCCCACGGCGATTAAAATGTCTTTTTGCGACATATACGGGTGGGACAAATCACGAATAAGCTGCCACTTCGTCATGGTGCAACTGTCAAACTAATCGGCTTTTTTACTCGCAGCCTACTATGATATGAATTATAGCTAACGTGCATGCAAAGAAACCCAAGCCATTGTATGCGCAGGTGAAACGGAAACCTTATTTGTACGATGGTGCAAACGTTATCACGCATATGGTATATTGCACTGTAAGCATATCCGTTCGCATTTGACACGGTCTGATTTTGACGACATGAAATTTTCGTACCTATTGCCCAAATTGCCAAGACATATCGCTTTATTCTTCAAATCACTGTTGTCGAACTGCTTCGAATGGTAAGAATCCGGCAATCAAGGGTATTGACAGCTTGCATTGAATTTAACAAAAACTAAAATGAAAACTTTGATTTTTGTTGCTGGAATGAAAACACTCAATATAATGTAATGACTACTTGATTGCAGTTTTTTCCTCGATTCACGAACACCATTCTTCCCTGTGACATTCTTCGATTAATAAAATAAACTGAAATCCTGGAAAAACTATCGAAACCCGAGCAAACTTTATCAGAGATTATTCGTAGAAGCTCTGAAAAACTTATTAAGAATCAACAAAATTCCGTATAGTTATAGAAACTCTTTTAAATTTTGGTCCCCTGGGCACTGGCAAAACCTTGAGGTAGTTTAACTTCAACTACCAGGTCCCAAAGCTGGTCTGGTTCTTTACCATTTTGGAAAGAAGCACACAAGTGTTGCCAGATCAGTGGAAATGTAGCTCATAAGTGCTTCTGAAAATCTTCTAGTACTTCTTATCGATGAAAATTATAGTTC
Organism: Aedes koreicus; assembly: GCA_024533555.2. Taxonomy (NCBI): domain Eukaryota; kingdom Metazoa; phylum Arthropoda; class Insecta; order Diptera; family Culicidae; genus Aedes; species Aedes koreicus. The sequence continues at coordinate 294,714 of JAHHFK020005643.1, read as the reverse complement.
TGAGATGGTGATCAATGGTCAAGTACAGTATTTGCAGATAGTAGAAATGCTGCATTTGATCATATAGAATCAGTTGAAAAAGCTGAGATAGTTTATTATCACAAATCAGCACGCTTTTGGGAAGCATTACCACATAGGGGAACTGTTCCATTATTTATCTCATGATCCATTATTCATATTAATCAGAAATGTAGGTTTGATGTATCAATCAATTGATTCCTTTTGTGGCTTGCTTTCAACAACAAATTAAAATTCACAATGAATAAAAAGTACGAAATCAGAAATGAGATGAAAATGGGAATGGTAACCCTAGATGTTATACTTTTATCGATGTGAGGCGTGAGGCGATTTTGCTTATTTAATTCTGAAAACTCGGTTTTGAAGAAAACGCAGCTTTTAGCCAAACAAACTACTTAAATTACGACGGCGCAAATTTAACGCCGTAGAAGGATGAGAAAATCCAAATATTGCATTGAATTGGCTTAACAACAGAACTATTAACAAGAAAATTTGAAATTGTCAGACTGAACTATTTTCGATACATTATCATATAGAAGTGATCACGGAAGTATACCAAAAACAGCCCTAGAATATAAAGTACGACCCGCATATTCATGGCAAAACTGCATATGGCAAGACATTGAGAGGAGTGGAATTCATATCCCAATGGCACGAAGCGGCTCCAGACAAACAGAAGATGAAGAAATTCACAAACTACAAAAGACTGCAGAAACCATGCAGAAATAACGAAGATAAGTAAAACACCTTATTAAACATATAAACGTAACACTGACGAACTAAATAACAAACAGACCACCATACAAAATAGTTGACATAAACATGACTGAGAGAAAGGGAAAGCAAACTTGACAATGTAACACCTTTTGGGGCAGTGTCAACAGCGCCTCTATGGATGACATGATCCTTGCACGGCTGGTGAAATGTTTGAAAAGAAGTTAAGTTATATCATTCTAACGCACAAGGTAGAATACAATAACTTTTTATTTTTGGTTCGAGAAAACTGCTCCGGAAGATTCTCAGAGCATATTACATGACACACCAACGGACCAAACTTCAAAAGAATAAAGGAATTACGAAACGCCTTATTAAGATTATAAACGTAGCACTGACTAACAAAATTACAAACAGACAGTTGAAGTAACAGACGAAAGGACTCAAAAAACTCAAACGTAGCTCTTTCCGAATCATTTGCAACTGCGTCTTCTTAGGCGACATGTGGCCCTCCCCCCTAGTAGACTTTTTTCCATACAATTTTTTGAAATTTTGTATGGAGCGTAGACTTTGGTCAACCCCCCACCCCCTCCCCCCAGAAAAGTCTACGTGGTTTATGAATAGCCCCTGTACGGCTAGCAAAATGATTCGAAAGGATTTACGCAACGATTCTACTCTATTCAGAGTCCCGCCAGTAAAGCTTCATAAATAAATTGGAAACTCTTTTAAATTTTAATGGAATTTGAGGTGATCGGAATTGAGTGAAAATTAAGATTCAACTTACAAGTTCGATAAACTTAAGTAAATTTCGTTAAAATTCATAAGATTTTTATAAAACTTTGGTTGAAGTTGTTGACGCTTTGCAAATTTAATAAAACCTTGGAGCAGAGACCGACTTTATATTAAGAGACACGCAGAGATAAACTCTTTCAAACTGGTACCCCGGTCACCCATCAATAGTTTTAGTTTGTTTTGACAGCCTGGTTGTTCTGGTTTACTTCGAATGACTTTTGCTGTTTGAGTTGAAATAATAATAATGTCATAAAAAAAACCTCGCTGTGCACTGTTCAGCAAAACTATGAAGTTTACTTACTTTGTTCGTTTGGTACATCGCTAGACATTTGGATTGGGATTGGCTCCTAGCTTCACACTCCCCGGTCACTAAGTATGAACAATGTCCCTTTGCCGGTGATGTTTAAGTAATGTCATAGAAAATGTTACTGAAAGAGCACATCGTCAGTTTAGGGATCTGATGAAAAAATCAAAACTATTGTCGTCTTGTGGAATGGTTTTTAAGCCCAATCTTAAAAATAATTTAATATAAACGCGACGCGAGATTTGACAAAACACTTATGATTCTCACCAACGGAAAAGGAACACAAAGCTTACCTTTTATTGTCGATTGGTTTCGAGCTCGATACTGTCTCTACCATGTCCAATTGGATGGATCAAACTTGGTTTAAAAATCGTCCTGTTTAATTTTAATGCAAAACGGATCAGTAAAAGGTTGTATTTTAGCTGTCATGTAGAATAGTTCCGGTAAAATTTTCGTTACAGGAGCATTAAGCGCAAGACATATTCAAGAAATCTGTAGGAAAACCTTGCGTCAGTTAATATTTAAAAACATGGACATACACAAAAATATACGGAACAAATCCATATTCGAAGATACTGAGCAAGTGAATTAAACACACGTCACCAAAACACCCCCTTAAAAAAATATACCTCAAAAAATTTTACACCAATTTAAACAAAATTCCCAAGGTAGCCTTAATTATTTAAAAATGTTTTCTTCTTATCGTACTCAACAGATGGCAGCAGGGTAAATGCACCCTTCTTTTTGGGGAAATGCTCCTTAAACTTTGGAAAAATGCTCCTTAGATGCGTTTGCCTGGTATAATGCAATCGGAGGTATTAACCTTCTGGTTAGCGCTTGCCGGTTGTTATGACGGGTCTTAAGTTTTTTCAAGATTGTATAGCAGAGCTTTGCTCCGCAATCTTGTAGGTAGTTTTGATGGGTTTAAGTTTCATTTTGACGAGTTCTAATTTAATTTTGAAGAAACTTAATTTCGTTTTGACGACTCTTAAATTCAGAAACTTAAAACCCGTCAAAACTATACAATCTTGAAGAAACTTAAGACCCGTCAAAACACCCGGCAAGCGCTAACCAGAAGGTTAATACCTCCGATTGCATTATACCGGGCAAACGCATCTAAGGAGCATTTTTCCAAACTTTAAGGAGCATTTCCCCAAAAAGAAGGGTGCATTTTCCCTTCGCCATTCTCTATAAAAAATTTTTTAAAAACACCCACCCACCTGGTGTCCCTCTTCACAGCTATTTTTTTTTCCTTCCCCTTTGGTGGCCCTTTTTAAAAAAACCGTTGGGGACGGGGGTTTCCACCCCCCCCTCTTTTTTTTTTCGGTTTCTGTGCTGCATAATGAGGCGATGGGGATTATTTGAGCCACTCTTTCTGATGACCTATCGCATGTGAGAACTAAATACCTAGCCAACTGTGATAGGCATTTTTTTGTGTTGTAGTACATTTATCTAAAGGCAATGAAGTTGACCATCCCTTTTCCTTGTGTGGGAACCCCACCGAACCCTAGTCCGAATTTATTCAAACTAGGGAACATATTTGTCATAGTATTTTCTACTGCAATGTTTACATACCAGTGTATTATCACAGTAGAACTAAACGAAATTATTTTTTGCAAAAAAAAACCCTAGGTGTGTTTTTCGTTCTGTGTAGAAGCATTGCATAGACAAAACATTTATCTTCAATTTACGCTATATCCTGTCAGTTTGAAAATAATTTTACGTTAGATTAACTTCTTGTGCATAATGTAGCACTGACAGTAACTCAAGCGTCCCTCATTCTCGACTAAGAAGGGGTTCAAACTTCTATCAGAACATACTGCTTACCCGAGAAATACACATTTTGTGTTTTAGTTGCCCGGATAATTCTCATTTTGGTTTGAATTTTTTTTTTATTTGGTTGGGGGGCCCCCCCCCGAGAGGGAGGGGGTGTCGAATCATCATTAGCATTAGCATTGACGTTTGCCCACCTCGTGGATGGAGCTACGATGAGGAATAATTCGTTGAAGACATTGCATGTCACCATGAAATAAAACCAGATACTGATACGTTTCTTCACGCAATAATTTTCACGAAGAGACTCCTCGATCGCTCACCTGGCCACGTCCATGCAACCGTTGGAGATAGGAAGGATTTGGTATCTACCTTAAGAAGACACGGGGAACCCACGTAGCCTTCAGTAGATATCAAAGGAAAGGTGAAATGAAAAGTCGCAGAGAATAGTTAGACAGAATGTCCTGTTTGGTGTACAGAACGAAAATTTGTTAAAAACGGTCGTTGGGAGCATCTTTTCTAAGAAGGTTAAGTGATGGTCCATTTCTCTTCAAATGGTTGGGACTTAAGCATTAACTATAGTCCTAGCCCAATATGGCTTATGGTTATAGAGAATATAAGAACGGGTGGTGAGAGAAAATTTATTACATGTCTTTGATTGCAGCAACAAAGATTTACCTTTCAACATTGAAGATATAATTTCACGTTACAGTATTATTCTAAACTATCCCTGTTGCTTATTTGTTTCTGAGATTTAGCAGTGAATATTATGATAATGAGTATCAAGGACATAAAATAAGCAGTACATTAAGGTAAATTTCCGTCCCCTGAGGCCGACACATTCAAGCGTCCTTTGGTACATAAAAATGAGTTGAAAGAGGTAAGAAAATAAATTTAATCAAATACATCTTTCGTCGAATTGCGTATGTGTCAGTTTCAGGAGACATAATTTTACACGAAATGTTTCTTTACGTTCCACGACTTTTTACAAACTTGAATCACGTCTCGTTTAAAATTTATAATTTCTATGTGTGTAGCAATTTTTGAAACATTGTACAACAATTCAAAATAATGAATTCGCGAAATACTCCGAGAGAAGCAAGAAGTCTGTTTCAATAAAAATATGTTAACTGACTGACCAATGACTGATCATCGCATTGCAAGCGCCACCAAAACAAATTTCATTCACATGTTGGCAATTTTGGGTTTCTTGCCTCTCAATAATAAATTCAAATAAACAATCCAATACAGTATAAATGATGAGAAAGCTGGTTGAGCCGGCATTAGCTGAAGGAATGTTATATATCTACTGTGGAAGTTGAATATGTTTGATTATGCTTGGTTTAAGTTATTTATCCAAGATTGATGGATCTGATGTTGATTTTGTTCTTATGGTTAGGATATAATCCAATAACCTAGAAGATAAATTGGGATCTAATCTGACCTAATCTAATGAAATCAAATCTAATCTAATAAAATAATCTGAATTGCATTGTTCAGATTGACAACACGTTTAATCACTGTTAATCCTACTAATGTGAAAATTTGTATCAAAATAAGAGGAGATAAATAGATATCAGCGACCGTAGCTCTAACAACAAAATTTTCAAACAAACCAACTCGATAAGTATCAGCTAATGCAATACGTAATGAGTGAAATAGTAAACCTCGCACATACATACTGTATAAAAAGGAAAGAGCTCACCCAGATTTCAAAGACGTCGCGAGTCGTAGCCACAGCGATTATCATAAAAAATCGGTCCGATCGCTTTTCAGATCAGTTGAGGCATTCACTCTAAGATCATGAAATAAACTTCACCTCATGATGAATTTATAGCCCTTATGTCGCATAGCCGTATGAATTTTGGTTTTTCGTCAACCAACACTTTATTTTCACAACCGTCGGCAGCCTCGCAGTACAGCACAAGCAGCTGATTTTCTTCTAGAACCGAATGTCCAAAACACAACTATGAAGCTGATATATTCACTCCGGTGAAAAATAAACGTAATGTCTTGTCAATTGAGCAAGATCTGCACTTTTCTACACTTTCAGAGTCGTTTGAAGACCACAAATTCGTAGTATATTTGTATAAACTTCAAGTAAAATTTAAAATAAAGCGAGGAAAAATGACTCGAGGAAAAATTTCACGTCTTACTTCAGGGAAGGGGTGTCGAATCATCATAGACAAAAATCCTACCTCCAAAAACCCAACATGCAAAATTTGGTTCCATTTGCTTGATTAGTTCTCGAATTATGCAGAAATTTGTGTTTCATTTGTATGGCAGCCTCCCCTTCCAGAGAGCAGTCTCAAACCATCATAAGAACCCCGGTACCAAAAACCGCTGCATACAAATTTTCCTAACAGTTTCTAATTCTCATGTTTGGTTGAAATTTGTGTTTTATTTGTATAAGAGCCCTCTCTTCTAGAGGAAGAGGGGCCTCGAACTACCAAAGAAACATTTCTTGCCTTCAAAACTTCCACGTGCCAAATTCGGTTCCATTTACTTGATTAGTTCTCGAGTCATGAAGAAATTTCTGTTTCATTTGTATGAGAGCCGCTCTTTCCACAGGGGAGAAGGAGTCTCGAACTACCATAGAAAAAAATCCTGCCTCCAAAAAGCCACACATGCCAAATTTGGTTCTATTTGCTTGATTAGTTCTTGAGTTTGCTGTTTGAGATCCTTCCTTCCCTGTAGATTCACAAAATGCGTTGTGGTTCAAATCTGTTCATTTGAATCCAACTCATTTTATAAAATCATCTTTTGCGATTAATGCAACGCAGTAGGCCTCGCCACTTTTACGCGGCGTCATCTAACCCATTCGAATTTATTTCCAGGATGCTTTCTCGTACTGGCTGCGTTTTTATTAGATTAGATTAGACTAGGGAACATAGTTGTTTTTTTTTTTTGTAGCCAAAGGACCATATCTTAGTCCTTATTACATTTTATTTTATAATCTTCATTTATGAGATTTCTCATTTTCTATTTGATGTTTTATAGTTTGAATTGGTTAAGTCGATTCATTGCCAACAAAACCAACTCTTACAATAAGGTTTGAAAAAAGGTTTAGTCTGAATTTTTAAAATTTCACAATATTCCTATCATTTATCGCACCTTTAATTCGCGTGGCAGGCTTTTACTGCTGTCTAGAAAAAACCCGAAATATAATTTTGTTTGTAAGTGGTATTGTAATATTTTTTGTCTGTTTCACTTCCGATCTGTGGTTAATATTTTGACTATAACTCAGAACTCCCACTGCGTCGTGCTTTTATTATGATGTATTGTGTGTGTGACATACCGGGGTTTGGTGCCATACGGAACCGACAGGGGGCCCCAACCAAACACCACCAGTTGTGCTCCCCCCCCCACGACCCCCCCCCGCAGAAAGCCCCACAAAACAAACTTCAAAATATATGAAAAAACAAAACAAAAATTTTGGGAGCAAAGACCACACACACTATTTTTCCAGTCTCCCCCACACCCCGAGACACCAACCACCTCCGCCCCCCCTCCCCCCTTCCCCACCTTTACCAACGACCACCAAAGAACAAATTCCTACCAAACCGTCGGTAGGAACAGCGGACAGGTTTTTCCATCCGCAACTGTTACTTCAAACGCTAGACGAGGAGCAATACTACTTCGATACCTGCAGGCACCAACAGGGTTCAAACCCTACATTCTTACCTAACCGTGTTGTTAACAATGTTCAACATGTAAATGGACCTACCTACGCTGCCGTTGCAGCGGGTAGAAACCAAAACCAAAACTCCCACGGGACTTCTGATGAATTTGATTTAGGTAACATATCCGCTCCTAAATTAGAATTTTTACAGCAATCGTTAATCGATATGATAACCGATATGCTAAAAACTAATTCCATGTTTGAAGCTATCCAAACTGGTATTAAATTTGCCAATAATATTGTCATGACATTGAAGTTCAGTAATGGATTTTAAGTCATTAAACATTTTGAATTGGAATACTCGATCCATCAGAGATAACGAGGATGAGCTATTTAATTTTTTAAGAGCTCATAACGTGCATATTGCTGTTATAACTGAGACTTATCTCAAACCTGCCCATAAGGTCAAAAGAGATCCAAATTATTTTGTCTACCGAAATGATCGCATTAATGGAGCTGGTGGTGGCGTTGCCATCATTGTCCATAGGCGTATCAAACATCACATTCTTTCTTCATTTGAAACCAAAGTTTTTGAAACTTTGGGGGTTTTAGTTGAAACAAAATTTGGCCAATTTACTTTTATAGCTGCCTATTTGCCTTTCCAATGCACTGGCCAGCAAAAGAACTGGCTCAAGGGTGACCCTCTGAAACTTACCCGTCATAGGTCTAAATTCTTCGTTATTAGTGATTTCAATGCAAAACACCGCTCATGGAATAATTCGCGAAGCAATGCCAATGGTAATATACTTTTTGATCATTGTTCTGCACGCTACTACACTATTCAATACCCAAACAGCCCAACTTGCTTTTCTTCAGCCAGAAATCCCTCAACTATTGATTTGGTCCTAACTGATTCATGTCAACTTTGTAGTCAATTGATTACCCATGCTGACTTTGGCTCTGATCACCTTCCAGTTACATTTGAAATATCTCAAGAAATCATTTCTTATTCCATCAGTTCTACTTTCAACTACCATAGAGCTAATTGGGATCAATATCGAACATTTATGGAATACAACTTTGATCCTAATGTTCCATTGCAAACAAGAAATGAAATTAATAATGCTCTTGACTCTCTGACTTTCTCAATAAATAGAGCAAGAGCTGCTTCAGTGCCAAAATGCGAGGTTAAATTCGATTCGTCTGAAAAATGTACGTAGGCGTCAATATCAAAGAACACGTGATCCCGTTATGAAAGTCATGTGGCGAGATTTACAAAAACAAATTAAAAAACGCTTCTCTGCCCTGTGGAACGAAAATTTTGAAAATAATGTGTCAAAATTACATCCGAGTTCCAAAACTTTCTGGAAACTCTCTAAAATATTGAAGGTGATAAAATTTTGCACACAAATGCGGAAAAAGCTCAAAAACTTGTTGATGATGATGATGATATAATACTACCATCTATTGTAGCAAGGTAACTTTCCATAGCAGTGGAATAATCTGAAAAACGATTTGATCAGGATTCTATTATTGTTTGTGATCATCAAGCTCCTGTATGAAGGGCCAAAAACGTTTGGGCGGGCCCGTAAGCAGAGACACTTACGCGAAACCCGCGAATATAGGGAAAAGAATCTCCTTCCAAAAGCAAGGTCACACAGACAGCACTAGAATCGAGCCCTCGATTGACAGAATAAACCCAATAGATGGGGTCGAAGAGCCCGCCCTCGTTCCGCGAAATGTTAACAATAGGGAGGAGGCAGTCCCATGCTCCCTATCCAAATCGTTTTACTTGGGTGCCCTGATGGTCCCTCCCTTTCCCCGTTATATGTTATTTAATATTTAGTATATTTTGTACACGAAAAATTAAGATATCATTATAGACAAGAATGCTAATTTATTCAAATTTCAAACTTAAATGATACATCCAATGGATTGTTACTGAAAAATAAATAAAAATTAGATATGTATTAATATCCTTCTAGTCCTGGAAAAGCTGAAAACAGAATAGATCATTCCAAATATCAAAGATAAAATTTCAATAAAAGATATTATTTTATAAGACATGTTGTAATATTTTTCTTTATACTGTTCTAGTAACATTTCAAAGATAGCAATTGGAGTGATCGAAGAGTCCGGTTTGATGATTTCTGAAATAATGGCTTATCTTACCATAATACCACTAAACACAATATTAAAATATAATCCTACATTGCTTATAAGCACATGCCAGTCTTTTATGAATATAGTAGTTGAAGTTTAGAAGTGCAATTTTAAATTAAATGTTATGCTGAAATGCTGAAAAACAAATTGAGCCTTTGATGCCTGTCATGTTGCTCCAGGCTCTTACATGGTTTTGGAATGCAAAGATGATTCTAAAGCGTTATTATATATAGCATTTCAAGCTTATTGCTTTCACAAATTGCTTATTGCCTGCTCTCAACTCAGTGTTCCAAATGCACTTCCACAGTTATTAATTGAGAGCTTTCGATGCCGATGATTCTAATGCGTGCTGAAATTATTAATAAATTGAGAATGGAAAATATACAATATGACTTAAGGTACACGATCTTCAGTCGCACCCCCTCACTTCGCTATTGTCAGATTGACAACATTGCCCAGGCTACGCCAACCAGCGTCTCCATGTTTCAGCTGGCAGTCTTTTGTGATCATATGACTCGTGGAGGCGTGAGGTAGGAACTTGTGAGGACGAGAGGTCGGTCGCACCCTCCTTCGAAGTTGTCAACTCACCATTTGAAGCCCATATTTGTTTTGCCGTTGTAACCCAAAGAGAAAGTCGATGAAGGAAATTTTTCAACCGGACCTTTTCTCATGTTACGCAAGAATTATCCGTGGCGTATAATCTAGAAGAGAGAGAGAGAGAGAGAGAGAGAGAGAGAGAGAGAGAAAACTATCGCCAACAAAGAATTTGTCTTTACTTAGTGTTTGAGAATAGCAATAATCTTGAACATGTTTTCCATAATTGGAATAGGCTCAGTGAAATTTAACTGCAGTATAATTTAGGACTGTGCTCTTAGATTTTCAACAACTTAGTCATCAATTTTCTAGTTTTCTGATTCTAGAATGTTGTTTTTATTTAAACAGTGCATTTGACAAGACATCCGGTGACCACTCAGAATACCACTATCACACTCTCGACATCCGGAAGCAGCCGATATCAATTTTTTTTCTCGGAACTCAACGCCTACGCGCACTCTCTCGTATTGGAACCATGGAATGACACAAGGGCTTTGTAAAACTCTAATCAGCATTTCTTTCATTTCTACTGTTAGTTGCAGGCAATGAGAAAAAAAAAACAAAGCATTTGAGAAAGTGAAAACCCGTTGTACTGTTAAATTAACTTCCGTCTTTCTTCCTATTATGTACTGACTGGCGCCTTGCTTCTGTTCCTTTCGATCGTGAAGTTTTCGACCTGCCGCGTGGAATTAGATGCCAATTTTCATTCTTGGCTCTCCGTTTCGTATTTCCTTTTCATCCTCCTTTTTTTCTTCTTTGGACGAGCATAACGGATTGAAGTCAGTGGTAACGATGATGATGTTGACGTCGATGATGATGATCACCACGGAACGACGACGGTGGCGGAAATAAGTTTTAGACAAGAGGAAATTGAGCACGTTATTAGTGCGCTTTCCTGTGGCAGATTGATTTTTGGCCCAAAGGGCTTCAGCTACTTCAGCACGACAGTTGAAGATTGGAGAAATCCTTGAAAGTGGAACGGCGAGTTTGGTTGGCGACTCACGGGCCCCTGCCTGAGGCCTCGCGGTGGGGCATCGCCGGCGTTGTTCAGATATCGAATTGTTCAAGTGCCCTTGAGATACGGACAGAAACAAGCCTGTCCATTGTGCAGATACATAGCAGCGATACGATGCGAGAGATGTGTACGAATGAATGGTGGTGGTACAAATTTCTCAACACCCTGAAGAGCTCAAAACTTATCTGTTTTTCTTGGGTGCTCCTTTTTTTCGGACTCGAGTGCAAAGAATATGCACAATGATTACGGACAACGGCAAGTCAAGTAGGTAGACATGGCTGAAAGCCGGCAGATGAGATTATGAAACGTTCGCCTTCAAAGGATCCTACCAATGGAGTTCTGTACTGCCTTTTGAGATTGAAGATACTTAAACCAAAGTGCTTCAGAATTGGAAGCATGAAGTTGGACATCTTAAAGCTTGCATAGACATAGCAACTTTTAAAAGGAGACTTAAAATGATTCACCAGTTTTCCTTTTGTTAAAAATATCAACAAATGTTTAATCTGAGCAACTTTTCAAAAAAAACCCGTGTTGTGGTCGTGCAAATTCCACGCGCAGTACCTTGCTATAACAACAGAAAAGTAATTTGACGTGGGCCATAAAATTCAAAATGAAAACAAGAAAAGATCTGACACGTCTGTAAAAGCTTTTACTGTCCCACATTTTACGACCTGCGGTAATATCGTAAATTCCTACTGCTCTGACTGTATCTTGCAAGCAAGTGCAATATTTTAACAAACACACACACACACACACAGATATGTCGAAACGATCCATCGTAATTGTACGTATTCGCCCTCGGCGCTTCGCCGTAACATAGTTCCTTCCTTCGTCACCACGGAATAGTGTATGCTGAGCCCGAAAAAGGTCATTCGAGACGAGCTGCTGGGCGTCCCGGTAATTAATTTTACTTACAGTATCAGAGCGAATTGATTGCACATTCGTAGGCTTAAATGTTTTCGAAAAGAGCAGTAAAATGTCAAATTGTTACCTCGCGCAATCCAATGAAGGGAAACGTCGTTTCCGGAAATGGTCTCCCGGGAATCAACGTCTTGCTGTCGGTCGTGCGTTCTTGTGCAGCCGATTTAAAGTGAGAACCGATCGTGCGTTCTCGATTCTAGCAGCTGTTGGCTTGCGGTTGGCTGCATGGAAAATGCGGTACTCCACGATCCATAAACTTCCCCAGATAGACTTCACACTCCATTTACTCGAGATCCAGTAAGCAGGAAAAAAAACGTATTCATCACGCTACATTATTCTCCGCGCTACCCTTCGTCCTCACCGTTGTCATCACCATCATCATCATCATCATCATCATCATCATCATCAACAGACTATCAAAAACGATTTCACGAAAGGGTACATGTAAGGAAAGCGTCGCCTCATTACGGCGGTTATACAGATATTCTTAACGACCCTGGAACATGTGAAATTACACTTAAAGGCAGCATTGCCTAGTGATGATAGGTGCTGTCGTGTTCTCATTTAGTTAGCCCGTCCACGTTAAATTTCGGACACAAAAAAAAACAGCAGGAAAAATATTAAACATAATTCAACAAAACCGATTTTTTGTTTCACAATAGTAGAGTTATATCTACATGAGAAACAGTTGATTAAGATGTTAATCCTTCTTTCTGTAAAATCCTCGAACTTTCTGTGGTACACCCGCCATCAGGTTCCGTACGGTATCCTCAGATACGCCCGCAGTGACGATTCTCCATCTTCTCTTGAAATCATCGGTACCATTTGCTTTCGTCTTAGTTTCGAAGAGTTTCCGCTTAACTAGAGCCCAGTATTTCTCTATTGGGCGAAGTTCAGGACAGCTTGGTGGATTGGCTGTTTTTGGCACGTATTTGACCTCTTGTACCTTATACCATTCCAGGACGGATTTCGCATAGTGACAAGAGGCCAAAACAGAGCGGGAGAGTCGTGGCGTCTAATAAACGGTAGCAACGCAACTCGTACACATCCATATTGATAGTGCTGGTAGAGACAAAAATTCTAGATTTTCGACCACAACTACATATGGCCTGCCAAATCAAATACTTCTTCGGAAATTTGGACACCTTCATTGTCCAAAAAAGGTCGGCAACGGTCTTCAAGTATGTATGTTTCGTCGCCCATTATGACACAAAATAATGTTTGCAAAAAGTTGGCGTAAAGCTCCTTAGCACGACTTTTTGCAGTGAAATTTTGCCTGTCATCTCGGTTGGGCGCCTTTTTCACTTTGCACGTCTTCAGTCCTTGCCTCTGCTCCCTTTTTTGTGCGTATGATTTTGACTCCCCAAATTTGCGAGCCTCATTTCGCACAGAAAGATTGGGATTTTCTCAATAATGGCTTCCACCTTCTTGTCCATTTTGCAGGAGCATACTTGTCGAGTTGTTCGACTTCCAACCTTCCGATCCACAGTCAAGCGCTGGTCAAATGATTTGCAAACACAAAACATGGTACTCTTTGGTAGTTTTAGTTTCTTCGGATAAATTCGGATTTTGCTGCCGTTCGTACAAAATGCGCACTCTCACTTGATTCGACGCCATTTTACAGAATGCAGAATGTAAACATATTTTCCCTCGAAATAATGTGGAGAATTTAAGCAGTCATAAAAATGAAACGTTTCAGCGATCCGTGAAATAATTCAAAATCACTGAAAGAAAAGTGTCCGAAATTTAATGTGGACAGGCTTTATTTAGTTGCTGATAAATTTCTCCTGGATACCCAGATAATATTATCCTCAAATGCTAGGAAAGTTTCGTTGCAAAACTTTGAGAACTATATTCTTTTAATCCTCATTTTATATCTCCACTAAAATTTATCTCTAGAAGAACTGCTAAGTTGCTTTAAAACGTCTAAATTGGTCGCAAACGCCTAATGAATTGGTCCGGAATTTCTGAAGATCATCAGGCCAAAATCTACTGGATTTAAATCGAAATTCTTCCTGATTCGCTCCTAAAGGGTGTCCCACATCAAATTGCATCACGGAAAAAAACGCTTTAGAAAATTACCCATTTATATTTTCTCTTGAAAATTTAGGTAGAAGTAGCTTAGAGTGTTTATTCTATGTTGTATTTTTATCGCTGTCAGTTTTTCGAAAATTGGAAACAAATGGTGTCACCCAAAACGCAAATTGATCGCGAATTGATTTTGCGCAAGCACCTGGAAAATCCTCAACTCTCTCATCGGGACATCGGAAAACAACTCGGAATCGTGCAGTCAACGGTGAGTCGTGTGATTAAAGGTTACTACCAAACTCTGAGCATCGAACGGAAGGAGAAATGCGGTCAGAATGGATGTTCTATTAGTGATCAGGTTCACAAGCGTGTTGTGAAAGCGTTTAAGCGGAATCCCAATGCTTCGGTCAGGGATGTGGCCAAAAAGTTGAATCTGTCCAAGTCTTTTGTTCAGAGAGCCAAGGACCGCGAGGGACGGCATACGTACAAAGTGCAGAAGGCTCCAAATCGTGACGAACGGCAAAATACGGTGGGAAAGTCACGGGCCCGGAAAATGTACACCCAGATGCTGACGAAGCCACATTGTCTAAATGGATGATGAGACTTACGTCAAGGTGGACTTCCGGCAGATTCCGGGGCTACTGTTCTTCACCTCCCAGCACAAGTTTGATGTTCCGGAGGAAGTAAGGAAGCAGAAACTTTAAAAGTTTGCCAAGAAATACATGATTTTGCAAGCATCCGTATACTCTAACTTTACGTTTGATACCATCCATTATGTTCTGTACAGTGTCCCCAGCCACCTTTCTGGAAGTATTTTCCCACATTTTAGGAACATTTTTCTCATTATTTGCCTCTCCTTTCGATTTTTCAAGGTTTCGTTTCACAATGGCCCAATATCTTTGCATAGGACGAAGTTCTGGGGTGTTCGGAGGATTACAGTCTTTTGGTACAATGTTGACGTTGTATCCTGCTGAGCCGCTTTACATTAATGGCAAGACGCCAAATCAAACCAGAACAAAACAGAACTCGTGTGCTTTTGGATTAATGATAGTAGCCGTTTTTGAAGACACTCGTTGATGTAAACTTGTTGGATAATCGTACCTGTAGTTATGAAGATTTTGTTCTTCAACCCACAACTAAAATTAGCCTGCCAAACCATGTACTTTTTAGAGACTGTGTAACAAACCTTTGGCCTTGAAATGGAAGTCTTCAACCTTAGCACCACGTTATAATGCGGTATAAAACTAAAGACCAGTAAGCTGCTTGAAGTCTGCTTTGAAGCATTTGTTTCATCATCCATAACCACGCAGTCAATTTTTGTCATGCAATTTGTCGTACAGCTTACGCGCTCTTGTTTTTCCTGAGCTGATTTCCTGCTTCTCGTTCCTGTTTTGGGGCTTTATTACCTTGAACGACCGGCAGGATATACGCTTTCTTCTCTTTTTGAACGAAAGAATACGATGTTTTGACCTTTTTAGCCACATCTCGGATGCAATGGTTCGGGTTTTGCTTAATCAGCCGAAGCACTGCATCCCGCTGAAATCCCATGTTGTCGTTCCGCTTGCCGCCAGATCCTGGTTTCCGATCGAGAGTCAACCGATCCCGGAAGCGTTTCAAAACGATACTTACTATTGAACGAGGGACTCCGATTGATTTTGCTGTGTAATGATGCGACATAGACAGATTTTCCACACTTTTGTATTTTTTTCACGCACTTGTTGTTCTTTCAACGTATGTCAAAACGTTCACACACAATGAAGTTGTGCTAGAGGTATCATGTTAAATCGGATACTTCTCAAATTTTCAGGGATTAAATAACTATATATAGCTATGTTTTGGCATAATTTATTTATTGAATTTCCTCCCCCAAGCTGAATGCTCGTACATTTCTCTTAACACTGCTCATGAGATCTTGGGCGAGGCTTTGTCCATCTTCCTTACACAATTTCTCCCAGTTTTTCTTCAAAGCTTCATCGGTTTTGAATGTTTTTTCCGCTTTTCTTCAACTTCTTCTTCATTATCGCCCAAAACTTTTCGATCGGACGAAGTTCTGGTGTATTTGGCGGGTTCGCCTCCTTCGGGACCACATTAACGCCCTTCGCTTCGTACCAATCCATTACAGGCTTGACGTAATGGCACGAAGCGAGATCCGGCCAGAACAGCGTGGGACCACGGTGAGAGCGGAGGAAGGGCAGCAAGCGCTTCTGCAAGCATTCCTCTCGATAAATCTGCCCGTTTATGGTGCCGGTTGTAACGAACGGCTTGCTGTACCGTCCGCACTCGCAGATCGCCTGCCGCAACAGGTACTTCTTCGCGAATTTGTCCATCTTTCTCTTCCGGAACTTTTCCGGAACCTCCATGCGGGACGTACCGACAAAAAACTCGAGGCCGGGGATTTGTTTGGTGTCCGCCTTGATATATGTCTCGTCGTCCATGACGAGACAGCCTGGCTTGACCAGCCACTCACGGTACAGCTTCCGCGCACGCAATTTGGCCACCGTGTTTTGCTTGTCAGTCCGGTTTGGCGCCTTCCTGACCTTAAAAACACGTAGCCCAGCCCGCTTCATGGTCTGCTGGACGAACCACTCCGACGAATTGACCTTTTTGGCCACGTCTCGGGTGGAAAGGTTCGGGTTATTCTTAAAGTACTGCCTTATCTTCCGCGCCTTCTCTGGGTATTCCGTTTTCGGTTTTCGGCCGCTTCCAGCGCGCCGCTCGATGGTCTTCGTCTCCTGGAACATCTTCACAACGCGGGACACGGCGGAATGGTGGATTCCAAGCCTTTTGCCGATCCATCTGTGCGACTGACCAGGATTATCGATCACCGCGCCCAAGATTTGCTGGCGTAGCTCTTCTTGTTTCGAATGCACCTTGAAAACTACTTGACAGATCGCGATAAAATTGTGCACACATAAACATCACATTCTAAACTAGTATTACCCAAAATTTCATTAATTTTTACTCACGCGATAAAAAGTTACACTCAAAACAAAGTGTCGCATTTTTTCCGAGTCCAATCTTTATGCTGATGGGCGGGACATTATGGTTGATGAGCGGCATCAACAGAAAAGTACGATTTTCTTCAAAATAACGATTATTGATTTTTTCAGTTATAATTATTTATAATATTTAGATTTATATTTCACTAGCACTGAACCCAGTGCGGGCGTTGCTACGTTTGAAACTAAATTAATGAAAATTTAATAGCAAGTTTATGGCTGATTTCGGAATAAGTTTTGTTAAAATATTCTCATTTGCTAATGAGTGACGTCTTATATAGAGATTTATTTAATTATTTGGTTTCTGTATTTATTTTTGTATGTGTTTTTAATTTAACCCTCGAATCGGTAGTTTCTACCATGGTTTTTCGTTTTGTGTAGAAGCATTTCATAGACAAAAATTGTATCTTCAATCTTCGCCGTATCATGTTAGTTCGATCTTAATTTCCTCTTGCATAACCTTAGATTAACTTCTTGTGCATAATGCATCACTGAGAGTAGCTCAAGCATCCCCCTTTATTGACTAAAAAAGGGGTTCAAACTTTTATCAGAACATGCTTCTTACCCGAGAAATACACATTTTAAGTTCTAGTTGCAAGGATAATTCTCAAGTTTGGTTGAAATTTGTAATTCAGTTGTATGAGAGCCTTCCCTTTCAGAAAGGGAGGGGGTCTCAACCGCCATAGAAACATTTTTTGACTCCAAATACCCCCATATGCCAAATTTGGTTCCATTTGCTTGATTAGTTGTTGACTTATGCAGAAATGTGTGTTTCATTTGAATGAGAGCCCCCCGTATATAGAGGGGAGGGTCTCATATCATCATAGAAACATTTATTGCCTCTATAAACCTCCATATGCCGAATTTGGTTCCATTTGCTTGATTGATTCTCGAGTTAGGTAAAAATGTGTGTTTCATTTGTATGAGAGCCCTCCTTCCAGAGAGGGAAGTGGTGTTGAACCGCCATAGAAACATTTCTTGTCTCCAAAAAACCCCACATGCCAATTTTGGTTCCATTTGATTGATCAGTTCTCGAGTTATGCAGAAATTTGAGGTTCATTTGTCTGAGAAACCCCCTTTTATAGGACGGGGGGTCTCAAACCACCATAGAAAAAAATCTTGCATTCAAAAACCTCCACTTGCCAAATTTGGTCCCATTTGCTTGATTAGTTCTCGAATTATGCAGAAATTTCTGTTTCATTTTTCTGATAGCCCCCTCTTCCAGAGAAGGGAGGGGTCTCGACCACTCAAAGAATCATTTTTTGCCTCCAAAAACCTCCACATGCCAAATTTGGATCCATTTGGCTGATTAGTTCTCAAGTTATGAAGAAATTTGTGTTTCATTTGTATGGGAGGCCCCCCTTCCAGAGAGAGGAAGGGTCTCAACCAACTATAGAAAAAAATCCTGCTTCAAAAAACCCCCACATGCCAAATTTGGTTGCATTTGCTTGGTTAGCTTATGCAGAAATTTGTGTTTCATGTGTCTGAGAGCCCCCCCCCCTCTTCCATAGAGAGGATGGGTCTTGAATCACCATAGAAACATTTTTGCCTCAAAAAAAACCCCGCATGCCAAATTTGGTTCCGTTTGTTTGATTGGTTCTCGAGTTATGCAGAAATTTCTGTTTCATTTGTTTGGTGACCCCCCCCCCCCCCCCCCTAGATGAGGAAAGAGTCTAGAACTATCATAAGAACCTTCTTCGGTCCAAAATCCCCTGCATACAAATGTTCATGCTGATCGGTTCTGTAGTTTCAGAGTCCATAAGAGTCAGACAGACAGACAGACAGGCAGACAGAAATTAATTTATATATATTTATATATATATATATATATATATATATATATATATATATATATATATATATATATATATATATATATATATTTTTTTTTTTTTTTTTTTTTTTTTTTATATATTTTTTTATATATATATAAATAATTTATATTTAAATTTGTTTACACACTCATAAATATTTTTTTTTTTTTAAAAACCTCTACATATATCTTTTTTTATTTTTTTTTGTTTTTTTTGTTTTGTTTTTATGTTTTTGTGTTTTTTTTGTTTGGTATGTCTTCTCTTCCTGCGGCCGGAGGGGCCCACACCCCAAAAAAAAAAATTTTAACCCCTTAAATTCCCCCTTTCCCCATAATTTGGCCCATTTTGTTTATTATTTCCCGATTTATACAAATTTTTTGTGATTATTGAGTATGGGTCCCCCCCCTCCAGAAGGCGGAGAAAACCCACTTCAAAAACCCCACTTTCCAAATTTGGTTCCATTTACTTCATAAGTTCTCGAGTTATGCAGAAACTTCTGTTTCATTTGTATGGGAGCCTCCCTTTCCAGAGAGGAGAGGGGTCTCAAACCAACATAGAAACATTTCTTACTTCTAAAAACTCTCACATGCTAAATTTGGTTTCCTTTCCTTGGTTAGGTCTCGAGTTATGCATAAATATGTGTTTCATTTGTATGGGAGCCCCCCCTTTCAGAAAAAGGAGGGGTCTCTTACTACCTTAAGAAGATTTCCCGGTCCCAAAGACTCCTCTATACAAAATTTCACGCCGGTCGGTTCAGTAGACTGCGAGTCTATGAGGTTCAGACAGACAGACAGACAGACAGAAATTAATTTTTATTTATACAGATATATAGATAGATAGATAAAATAAAATAATATTACCTTTGTTTCATTATTTAAAGTTTTTCGATTGGCAGAAAATTTTAAGAAATACACGCATTTGAAAGCAGTGATGTAAATAGTCATTTCAACTCAATGCGCTAAATGTGCCAACAACTCGTTCCAGAAGCTGATTTTCACAATAGCACGTGTGAAGAAATTGTTGTGCTTTATTAATTTCATAAATTTGGTTCACTATGTATTGTTCTAATTGTAAAACCTAAGACGTGACAGCCCAATTTCTGAATATTCCAATGATTTTCATCATTGAATATCATTTGAATATAACAGTAAATATAACACTTTCTATATTCCAGTTAGGGAAATGCACTGTGGGACAAAGTTGTAGAATTTGTCAAGATCTACAATTTTATCATACGCCATATTTATAAATGCAGCTGTTGAACCAAGTTATCAGTGAATTTATCCAACTGCATGAAATGACTTTTTACAGCACTGTTTGAAAGTGCCCAATTGAGAGCTAAGCAAGCTTTGGGCGCGAGCGGGTGTGTTTATTTTTCGCTGCCAGTTATTTAGTAGGTCGCACGTAAAGGCTATAGATCACTGCACGGAATGTATTAACCTCATATTTTTGACAGTTCAGGGAGCTTGTTTACAAGGTGTTAGAATTTGAACCGCTCAAACGAAATTTGACAATTCTGTACGATTAGATTCAGGAAATTATGTAAAAATAAGAACAGGTATTTGTTTTCCGGCTGTTTTACTTTAATCGTAATAGATTTAGATCACAAAAGCTCAAACCGATCTTACCGAAGATATTCTAAGTCCGCGTAAGCAAGCTCCCTGAACTGTCAAAACTGTAGTAGTGACGCCATCGTGCAATGATCTATGGGGCAAGTGTCGTGAGTTTAAACAGTTTAGAAAAAGTTAGTAAGGGAATCGCGTCATATTTCACTGAAAACGAATAGTTTTTAATACAGGGCATAGTGCGTTATCTATTGTTTCGGTAATTAATTGTTTGGTTGCGAATAGCTGCGATCGTAGCGCGGTATCTATTGTTTCGGTTACATATTGTTCGGTGGCGCTTATGGAATGAAGATCCGGGATAATGTGAAGAATTGCTTTGTGTCCGCCTCGATGTCAGTCGCGTCGAAAGAGGTAGAGATGAATAGAGAAAGAAAATGGCACGTGTTTTCGGACGGTTCGATTAAATGCAGAAAACACGTATCAACCGGGAATAAATAAGTTCAGCAGCGGCAATAAAGTGAAGTGGTGCAGTGGAAGGTGTTGAAATTTTCGGGAATAGTTCCCGATCTGGGACAAAAATCATTGTTGAATCTTTCCGGGAGATTACTTATCTTGGATGGCTTCTTTGCTGTCGTTTTCCTGCTGATGTTGCCTTTTTTGCGCGACCAACGATTGGCGGCTAGTTGGCAAAAATACTATTGTTGCAGGGTCAATTTGTGATGGCACCAACACACTATCGGGGTGTTTTGTTGTGAAAACGGATGACCTCTCCAAAATTGATAAACAGGTGTTTCTTCAGGTGTTTTGTTAACATGCAATTAGGAAAAAGTGCAGTCTTGAGGTCTGATAGGCAGTGTTCCGCTTAGGGTTTTTGTTTCGTATGAAGTGAAAAGTAAAACTAACTAAAAGTGCTCGCGGTTGGTCCCATATTACACTGAAAATTTCGAGATTTGCGTGTACGAGACAAAATAACTATTCGATGGTCTCAGCCAATGAACAGCAGAAAACGGCTTTAAATACGGATCGGATCGAAGACCTACTCAAGGCCTACAACTCGGCATATAAAGGGTGTCCACAGTTAAAGGCATCACTTTAAACTCGTCCTCAAAAACAAGTCTCTCAACCGATTGTCATGAAATATTCAGGGAATAAAATACATTGTATAATCTTGGCTAAGGTATTTTTATTTCACTGTATTTCTCTACCAAAGCCAAAAGCCCAAACTTTCTTTTTCATACCACGCATAAGATTTTGAACAACTCTGGAACCGACATTTTTTCACGCTTTCAACCATGATTTCAACATTTCCTGTTCTGTAGTGACAACTTTAGGATGCTTACGAGGTTCGCGCTTCATTATAGCCCAATATTTTTCAATTGGCCGCAACTCTGGAGAGTTTGGGGGATTAAGATCCTTCGGCATGAAATTGACACCATTCGTCTTGTACCACTCCAGAACATCCTTGAAGTAGTGACAAGAGGCTAAGTCCAGCCAAAAAAAATTAGGAACCTTGTGTGTTTTGAGAAACGGAAGCAGTCGTTTTTTCAGGCTTGAAGTTGTCACGAAAGGCCAGGTTGAAGTTGTCACGAAAGGCTTGATCATGAATTTCTTGGGGAACTTTGACACTTGCTGTTTCCTGAGAGACTCTGGAACATCGAACTTGTCTTTTGCAGTCACATACTGGTTGCCGGGAATTTGTTTAAAGTCCGCTTTTACGCGTGTTTCATCGTCCATGATGCAGCAGTGTGGTTTCGTCAACATTTGTGTGTACAGCCTATGTGCACGTGTTTTAGCTGTCCTATTCTGTTTTTCATCGTGGTTTGGAGCTTTCTGAACTTTGAATAAACGGAGCCCGGCTCGTTTCTTGGCTATCTGCACGAAACTTTTGGTCAAGTGCAGTTTTTTCGCGACATCCCGAACGGAACAGTTGGGTTTGCGTTTAAAGGCAGCAACCACTCGCTTGTGATCCTTCACACAGTACGGAATACTTTTTCTACCACTCACGTTCTTCCGATCGACAGTTAAACGTTCCCTGAAACGTTTTATGATACGAGACACTGTAGACTGGTGAATTTTCAACATTTTTCCGACGGGTTGGTGCGAAAGAAGTGGGTTGTCGAGGTGCGTGTGCAAAATGTTCTCGCGCACTTGCTGTTCCTTCGATTCCATTTTCGAAACTACGACACATTTCACAATGAAACTCACGCAGTGTAAACAATACACGCTGAGGTCATTTCACCCAAAATTTCGTTGATATCAAACTGAAGGGTGAAATGTTACAGCTTATCGAAAGTGATGCAATTTAACTGTGGACACCTTTTATGCCGTTGTAAGAACAACAAAGAAGTAAGCTTTTTTTTCCGTGAATACTTGGCGAGGACTAATATAAATATAAATATGACGTTGTATTAATTTTAATACTGTTTATTTCGATGAAAACTCATACGTTTTTGCTTGGTAAGGGTTTTATTTTATTAATTTTTTATATGTACATTTTCACGTATTAGTAATTAACATAGCTTCATACATTTAATTTATCTTCTTTAGTCTTTCACAAACAAAGTAAATTTCTTTGAATTATCCTTTGGATCAGAAAAACTTTTAGCTGAAATTTTATTCTCTGAAATAGGTACAAAGCAATGAACCTGTGAACCAGGTATCATCTTTACATGGCTATATAACTCCTCAAGTTCTTCTGACATTTTTGCATACAGTTCAGCTGATATGAAACAGAAATCAGTTTTGTTATATTTTTATTTGACTGTTCAACTGCCCAGTCATATAGTTCCCTAGAAGTTTTGATTGTGTTTCCATAATCTTGAGCAAGGCTTGCTCTCTTTCCCATTCGCTTGAGAGTACCAAAAATAACATCAAATAGACCCATGAGACAACGAAGTGCCATTCTGCTTCCAATCCATACTTGGACTTAAAGTTGCACAAGCTGGCAAAGTTCTTTTTGTTCTTATGATGGGCCGCTGCTCCATCTGACATGAAAATGACTTTTGAGCAATGTATTGAATTTTGTTTAATGAAATCTAGCAATTTTGATATAAACAACTGAACTGCTATTGAGTCATGGGTCAATACTTCAGATATTATGATAAAGCTTTTGTTTTCCAATTTATTGTCCGTCTTGTAATATTCTTGAAGTTTTGGTAATGAACAGGATCAACCACCTGATTTAATTGTATTATAACTAAAATTTAAAAAAAATAATAATTTCAAAATAAGTCCTTTTCAAATGGTAGCCTTGATTTTTCAAACATTCAAAGACCCTTGAAAAATCCCAATGGTCATTATAATTAAACTTGATTGGCTTCTGTGAGATTTTAGGACCAAATTATATGACGAGTTGGCGCAATACACGGTAATAGGACATGAAAAATTAGTTGTTAAAAACACGATTTTTCCTTAAAAGTGCCCATCTTGCAATGTATGGCGAACTTTTAGACAATTATATTGCCTTAATTATTAAAAAATTTCGCCCAATTCTAAGATAGCCGTTTTTTGCAAATTGACTTGAAATTTTCAGATATTTTTTTAGCGTGTAAGAATCGACTTTACAATTTTTACATTGTTTTTCAAAAAATTTAAGAATATTCTCTAAAAGTCACCCTTGCATAACTTTTTTTGTAAGTCTTTTCCTTTTTGAGTTATGTTGATTTAAAAAAATCGATCAAAAAACTTAAGCCCTTTTCAAAAAGTAGTCTAGATAAATTTTGAAAAAACAAAGTATGCAAAGTTGCTTGAAAAGACATAGTCTACACACCCACAAAGTTCCATTGGATTCTGAGATCGTGCTGCCAAACACTGGATGAGTTGGCATGAAATTCGTGAATTGTTGATTTTCCGAGCACGGAGAAAAAATAGTCTCGTTTGAAACAAAAATATGTTTGTTGTTTCAATAAGTTAATTGGTTATTCAATTTTGTAGTTTCGAACCTCCTGATTTTAGTTTGAAATAAACAAACCTTTTGGTTATTTCTGCATTAAAATATAACCATCAATTAACAAAATGTATTCCTTCTTCCCAGATAGCAGTTTAAGCTAAGGTATTTTGACTTGAGTGAAGCAAAAGCTTTGTTTGGAGAAATAAACAACTGAAAAAGTAGTTCGATATAAACTAATTTTTTGGGGTGTTTCATTTACCGACATATCGTCCTCTGAAGACAAATTTCAACGGAGACAACTTATTCGAATTCAGCCGACTTTGGTGGCCCTCATCCCATCCCATCAGAAAATCTGGAATAAAATGGAATCATGATGCAATAATGTGGCTGCCGATAGCAATCACAATAAATTAGCTTTATGTCTTCAAAGTAGATGCCTTTTATTTCCTGTACCAGAAATCATTTCTTATTGTGATTAAAACCCTGAAAGGTCAGCTGCCCATTTAATGGTCTTAAGCAATAAAGAAATTCATCGCTCTGAATGCTGAATTTCGGATCGATTGACATATTTACGCAAATATTTCCGTCGAACTTTTCGCTCGATGGTATTGTAAACATTTGCTTTTGTAAATGACAGCTGTGCAACGAGACCGAAATCATTTTCACCCACCGCTCTATGACCGCAGCGGTGGAGGTGATTAATTATGCAATCATCAGTCAATTGAGTCGGAAACTCGTTCGGAATTCCATAACCGGAACATTCCGAGGCAAGAAGAATTTTTCAAACAATCTATCGGGACTGGTTGCAAGTCGTTGCATAAGCTGATGTAAATAATTCAGAATGTTTAAGACCGGTTTCTCATTCACATAGCGACCCGTGAGAATATGGGATCCTAAAGCCTAGCGGGTCTTCCACAAGTATATAATCTTCACTTTTCGGAAGCAACGTGTTTCATTGCTCACCTGTGACGAATATCAATCAATCACAGCCTCGAAAATCAAAAGACAGCCCAATCGTGGCTGCTAACCCTGAATTGTCGTTTCTATGTTTATGTAAACATGAACCGAGCCATCAAGTCTGGCTCAACCGATGCACACGGTGGCATGGCAGCTCCCAAGAGCACCGGAAAGAGCTCCCGTCCCGAGTGGGGTGGGTGATATTGGTATTCCGTATGCGACGACCTTTCCCTTATCATCCATGGCCTCTCCAAGGCGGTATGTGTGTTGAAACTTTTATAGATTATTATTCCACCGAGCCGATGAAGTTGCTCCACAGCCCAGGACACCGCAATCGCGCCAGGTATGATTCTGATTGTATCGGGGGAGGTAAATTTTACGAGCACTGATTGACTAAAGGTCGGTTGATGTTACACCCGAGTTTCGGGGCTGTTTGATTAGGGTCTTGCAAATGATTTACTCATTCCGAACGAGTGACGAGATCGAACAGAGATATGAGTTTGACGAAATAGAACTCCTCCTAAGCGAAGGTCGTTGGGTGTTTCTCCATAAAGTTTGCAAATTTTATCGTCCATCACCGAAGTTATTGACAAAGACTGAAGGTGGGAAATTAAAGGGGGAATAAACAGTCTCTTAGTCATCAATCATGTTTCTGCCGTTGATATTATTGGGTTAGCGAAATTGTGCTCCTTAGTCGAAATGAGGGGGGGGGGGGGGGTTTGCACAGCTCAATACCTGATGTACTTATTAAAGCGGATCAGGTTTTTAGAGTTCGTCATGTTTGAAAGAGATGTTCCATTGATAGATTTGTTTTTGGTATCAACACTTTTGCGCTCGTGTTTTACAGATTTGCTTTAAGTGGAATAAGTAATGCACATGACATGCCAAGATAATTAAGAATTATATAAAAGATTTCAGAATACATAGAATTTCAATTTGCTGTAGCTACTCTTTAAAAATTGGTTCATCTGAAATTCAATCTGATAAGTACCTAAACTCTGCTATTTAAACCAGCCAAAATACTATGTGCCCAAGAGAGTCAAAAACCTTTCCAACCCAAAAGATTTCCTCGATCTAGTATATCTTTTATAGAGCTTAGTTACACCTCATAATTTTTTTGAAACCTTAAAAGGGTTCAGTCGTCAGCAATGAAATTACTTTTTTGGACTAGTTTGAATCAAAATAATTCTCTCGAAAAACTCAGCCCCCTACTACAATCCTTTTCCTCCGATTAGATTGCCAACCAACCACCCTCGAAACGACCTCCAGTGATCTCGTATAGTAAATTTGCGGTCGCTTTAACCACAATTTAGTTGTTCGACCAACATTGGAGTTCGGAATCCAAATTAACTTTTCCCTAGCGTAGTTGCGGTCAGATCAAAACCACACAACAACACTCATAACGCACCACCCCCGGCACGACAACTCACCGATAGATGTTACGTAACTGCACGGATGCTGCATCCCGATCTAGTGCTACCCCTGCGTGACTGCCTTAAGTGGGATAATAAGCATTCCAGCATCAACAGTCTCTCTCTCGTTCAGCTGTTTGATGCAAAAGCCGACCTCAAGGGCAAACTATCAGGTTTCATCCCCGTCGGAATGCGAGACGATTTTCTCACCGAATTCAAGTTCTAGTTCAATCTCACAAGTGGCGCGGCGTTTTCGTCATTGCCGGTAATGTGGTGGTTGATGCTGCATGAATCATCTCCGTCCAGTGAGGGTGTTTCTTTAGCAAGCTCTACTTGATGTAGTTCCTTTGTTTCCTAGATGGTGGGTAAGGGGAGGTGAAGGGGTAAAGAAGAGAAGAACAGTAAGAATAGACACCGTTCAAGGTGAGCGTAATTAGTCGTCACGCTTCAGCAGCTCCTGTATCTCTGGCAAGGGAGATGGAACGCGCTAAGATTTATCGACATGTCGCGTTCACCCGGCTGATTATATAATAGTTTGACCGCTGTGCACGTTCTTGTTCCCTGCCATTACAACATCATCACCTAGCTCGGAGCTTGATGCGGTCTGAATCTGGTTTTGAGTTGTATATTTGTTGTGGTAAAGGCTAGAGGAGACGTTCGCCACAAATTAGTTTGACAGTAGCGATGGAATGGCTGGGCTGCTGAAAGGATGAGGTGCTGACTTTGGATGTGGGCTCATTTTGACAAACCACGTGGAAAATTAGGACTTGCGCCGGAGGAGGGAGAGGTTAATTAGGATGTGGTTGTTTGGATGGTTGGTTTTAAGTCTGAGATTAGTGACGTTTCGAAAAAAAAATGCTCGAAGTAGTAGATTACTCAAAACTAGAGATGATGACTTGCACAGTTTATAATCAACAGATCTCATTTTGATACTGAAATACATACACACTTAGAAATTATGAATTTTACACGAGACGTAATTCATGTTTGTAAAAAGTCGAGGAACGTAAAGAACGATTTCGGTTTAAATTGATGTCCCTTGAAACTGATACATACGCAATTCAACAAAAGATGTGTTTGATTGAATTTATTGTCTCATCTCTTTCAACTCATTCTTATTGGCAAAAGGACGCTTGCATGTGTCGGTCTCAGGACACAGAAATTTATATGACATTTTGGTAGTGTGTAGAAATAAAACAAAAAAAAATCGAAAGCTTATTCAAAACGACGTAACTGATTTTGTATACAAAGATATAAGCAAAGATTCAAACTTCAATTTCTCAAAATGCCTTGCATCTCCAAGCAAACAAAAGCTTGTCCACGTTAAATTTCGGACACCAAAATAATAGCAGCAAACAAAATGTACACATAATTCAACAGAACCGATTGTATATTTAACAATAATAGAGTTATATCTACATTACAAACAGTTGATTAATGTGTTAATACTTCTTTCTGTTAAATTCTCGAACTTTCTGTGGTACACCCATACCATCAGGTTCGGTACGGTATTCTCAGATACGCCCACCGCACAGTGGTTTCAACTAAGAAGAGACGCGGCCAAACATAGTCTTTCTTTATAAAATCATGTATCTTTTATAAATTTTGGGGCGCTGAGTTCAAATTCGATGTCAAAAAAAACCGGATTGATCCACTTTGCAGTGATAACTGATCTTTTTGTCCTTCTTACAAAGAAAAGTGTTCATGTCGCAGGAGTTTTTCAATAACCACTAGATCGAACCAGACGAAACAACCATCAAATGTTTTTGTGATCCGAAAGAAAGCTTTTGAATATTTTTGGAATCGGTCGACTGGTTCCGAAAATATCGCCGGGAAATGTTCTGGTAAATATGGATCATGTGTCAATAATCAGCCTGAATTGTTTTAAGCCCATCAGTCATCACCTCAAATCATATGAAAATTTGATAACATGATCGATATCAGTCAAACTGAGTAAGCAGAACCACATTGTCCACATACTGACATGTTCCGGGTACACCCGGGGAAGTGGCCAGTTTCTGACTTGAACCAAAACCTGTCATGCGACACCTCAAATCACATGAGAATTAAAAATTAAGTTCTTTGCTTGTCTTATTAAGTATCCAAATGAAAATCTAAACGAAGATCCTGGGTTCTAACGTGTGAAAACATAAGCAATAGTCCGGAAGTCGCAAGACTTCAGAGGGCTCTTGCAAAGGATCATACGATTGAACTTGGGCATCTGAAAAATGAGGATGGAGTTTTTACAAAAACTCCTAGTGAAACGTTAATGTTGATGATGGAAACACATTTTCCTCGATCAGTTTTGTGTGTAGATCCAATCAGAGACTTGTCTGATAAAATCTTTAAGAAATCCAAGGTAGAAAATGCGTTGAGATCTTTTCAGCCTTACAAATCTGCAGGAATGAACGGGATATTTCCAGCATTACTTCAAAACGGCGAAGCAGTGTTGATCTCGCCATTAATTGAGATTTTTAAGGCAAGTTTAAGACTCAACCATATTCCAACTTTATGGACACAAGTAAAAGCTATCTTCATACCTAAAGTAGGAAAGCGAGACAAGGCGCATCCTAAATCATACAGACCCATTAGTCTTTCATCAGTCCTATTGAAGACTATGGAAAAAGTGTTGAATGATTATATCAATTCAAATTACACGAGCAATGGCTATGGCTCGTGCTATGAAGAATAGGAACTTTGACATGTACATAATTAACTGGGTTCATACCATGCTCGCAAAAAGAGAAATCACTTCAGAGCTGGGAAGTTCGTCTATTACAGTACGGGCAACGAAAGGTTGTCCCCAAGGAGGAGTCCTCTCACCACTAATGTGGTCCTTAGTTGTAGACGATCTTCTAAGAAGCTTAGAGGAAAAAGGTTTCGAGGTTGTGGGTTTTGCAGACGATATAGTCATTATAGTGAGGGGAAAATTTGACCACATCATTTCAGAAAGAATGCAATGGGCCCTAAAATATACCCAGTCTTGGTGTATCAAGGAGGGCCTTAGCATTAATCCATCAAAAGTAGTAATTGTACCTTTCACTAGGAAAAGGAAGTTTAGTCTAAAAGCGTTTCAGCTAGGAGGATTAAAGATTCATCTTAGTGAACAGGTTAAATACTTAGGAGTGATACTGGATGCCAAACTGAACTGGAACGCTTATCTTGAGTATGTGATCGGTAAGGCAACTAGTGCTTTCTGGATATGCTCAAAAATATTTGGCAGAAAATGGGGTCTAAGACCAAAACTGATAATGTGGATTTATACATCCATAATACGTCCAAATGTAACGTATGTTTCTCTTGTGTGGTGGCCAAAAACAAAAGAGGCTACTGCACAGAAAAAGCTTACAAAACTTCCATTGCTATAACGGGGAGCGATGCGCAGCACTCCATCAAATGCGTTGAATGCAATTCTAAATCTGCTGCCTTTGCACGAATACGTGCAACTAGAAGCGGAAAAGAGTATGCTTAGACTTAAACGGTTGAAAACTTCCATGTCTGGTGACTTAGTCGGTCACCTGAGCATTTCACAAAACTTTCAAAATGGGCCATTGATGTACATGAATGGAGACTGGATGAAACCTGTGGAAAATCATGACATCCCTTACAAAATATGTGAAACGTCACGTATAGATTGGGAAGTCGGGGGTCCCACTGTTCGTCATGGCTCCATAAAATTCTTCACAGATGGCTCAAAAATTGGAACAAAAACGGGAGCAGGAATCTTCGGCCCTAGGGTAGAAATGTCAGTGGCGATGGGAAACTATCCTACGGTTTTCCAAGCGGAGATCTTTGCTATAATAAAATGTGTTAACGTTTGTCTGAAGAGAAAATATAGATATGCAAATGTTTGTATTTTTACAGACAGCCAAACTGCACTCAAAGCGTTAAGTAATTATAAATGTACATCCAAACTTGTCTGGGAATGCATTCTTTCACTGTGAAAGGTGTGCCAAGAGAACTCGGTAAATTTATTCTGGGTTCCGGGACGCTGTGACATTGAAGACAATGAAAGGGCAGCCGAGCTTGCTAAGTATTGTTCAAATGCACAGTTTATTGGCCAAGAACCATTCTGCGGTATATCATATTGTGCCATAATAATGGAATTAAAATCTTGGGAAGAGCAAACCCAAGTAACATTGCCAAAACCATCCAGCTTTATTAAGTTTTATTAAAGTTTTATGAAAGCCACTAGAAATCAATTCGGCTTTATTATGGCAGCAAGAGATGCCAATAGGTTTCAAATTTAAGTCAGGTTTATAAGAACCTACACAGCTTCTTTACAACGATCTTAAACCCTTGACTTCTAAAATTCCTCTTACTCCTATCAAAGGTTTTATTTTGACTTTATTTACTCATAAAATGCTGTTTTGAAATGCCGTTTTAGGACTCATTCATATTATCTTATTATGGTCAGTTGAAAAAACATTTTAAAACCATTTTGCCTCCAGTAAATGCATTAAACGGCTAACTGGCATTGAGGAAAGCTACCAAGCGACCAGATAGTTCTATAGTAGCCATTGCTAAGATAAATTGGCTTTTTTGGCAAAACTGTGATTTCTCGCAATCGCCATATTGAAATATATGAAATAATTGAAATGTGAAAAAATAAATACACCAAATTTTAAATGTAATACAATTGAACTGTAGATCTGAGACAAACTTCGGTATTCGTTTAGATAACCTTATTTAATTCTATCAATTTTCAGGAGTTTCATGATTAATTTACCGAATATATTTCTTTCAATTTTGTTTTTGTTGTTGTAAACTCGCATAATTTCCAAGGCGCATTAATTTTCAGCTCTTATCGTGCCAATATTCACCATAAAAAAAAAAAAAAAAATATTTTGGAAAAATACACTATTAAAAAAACACAATTTTTTTTTTTTTTTTTTTTTTCAACAAAAAATTTCCCCCCAACAGAAAAAATTTTTCCCACCCATTTTTTTCTTTTAAAAAAAAAAGAAAAGCAACAAAACAAAACAACAAAAACCAACCACGATATCGCCGTGAAGTTTGACAGCTGTGGCCATTCAGCCCTATGCTGGTTTTGATGGCGGCCAATAGGTTTTATGATGGTTCTCAAGTGGTCATAACATCTTTCACTAGAACATTTTCAAAATCTTTATGGTCTTAGAAAGGTTTTATTAATTTGTTTTCACAACCGTCTATAAAGTGGGCCACTTTGTACACATTTCGGCTTTAAAGATGCATAGAGGAGGTGTTGGTAGATAAAGCAGTTTTGAATGTAGTGTCATCAACAAAGCCGGGAGATGTGTTATACGGCTGGAATAAAACTAAAATTGTTACTTGGGAAGGGTGATGACCAATTGGTTGGTCACCACTAAGTGTTTTCAAGCGAAAAGGTTTATAATTCCAAATGTTACAATTAATAAAAAGCTTCTGGAGCTCAATAAGAGAGTTCTTTGTACCTATACTGGCCTAGTAACCGGACATTGCCCGAGTAGATATCATTTGAAGAACATTGGCCAGGTTCAGAATGATATCCTTCGTTTCTGTAACATGGAACGTGAAACCTCGGAACATCTGCTGTGCAGTTGTGATGCTTTGTACAAGAGCAGACTAAAATTTCTGTACAGTGGCTATATGCAACCTAAAGAAATTTGGACTGCAAATCCTGGAAAGGTGGTGGGTTTTATAAACTCAATTTTGCCTGACTGGGAGACGCGTCTTGGGCTGGTCACTTGACAAATGGTGATCTAGCTTTAAGATGCGAATAAGTATAGTAAACAGGGGTATACCACAAAAGTTCAACTCAGTAGACGCTGTGGTTCTATGCCCCAACAAAAAAAAAAAAAAAGTATCCAAATCCAGATTGGCCACCACTGCCAACATGTTTCGAGTTTTAGATGAGATGCACGCAATAACCGTGAACTTCGACATAGGTATAAATTAGGAACATTAATTATAGCTTTAGCTACTTTAGCTAAACGATACTTATTACGTCCATTATTACAGTCGTAATCTATGTAATTAAATTCCGTTTGCATATTTTCAGTACCATCAATTACATTTTTGATGCGTTTAATCACATTATGTTCAAAAACATTATTTTCATTAATTTCATTCCATGTTTATAATGCATTAATACGATATTAATCACAATAACTTCTTTTGATTGAACTTTACATTAAAGTGATCTTCAAAGATTATTTGTAGTTATATTGAGTGTGAGGGACAGTAGCGAAGCAGCCTAAGGCTAAAAACCAGTTAAATAAAGAAAAAAAAAGTTCATTAGCTAGATATTGAAACAAGTGCATACAATTAGGTAGTTCAATCTTATACCTAAGAAGAAAAAACAGAGGTGGGTTATTTCAGGGATATAACCGCGAGGTTCACGTAGAACCGTTGGTATTTAGTAATAATCGTACGATCTTATTTATAAATATCATAACACATATGGTTGGTTAATATTAAAATGATTTGCTTGGCCCGTCCCTTCTTATGATTTTTTAGACAAACTGAGCCATTGCTCTTTCAGTTCAGTTTAATGAAAAAAAAATTGAGTTCGGGTTTAATGAACAATTTGTCGAATTTTCCACTCTCGACTGAATGCCTCAAACAATCCAAAATGTACTATTTTCAATAATATGCAAAGGATGTTCAGGAAAAATCACGAACAGTGCACTGAAATACAAACCTTTTTATTGTAAAAT
The DNA here is from genome assembly GCA_024533555.2 of Aedes koreicus. Classification (NCBI taxonomy): domain Eukaryota; kingdom Metazoa; phylum Arthropoda; class Insecta; order Diptera; family Culicidae; genus Aedes; species Aedes koreicus. Next base: position 261,457 of record JAHHFK020005643.1, on the reverse strand, counting down.
TTAATTGGTCGTCCTGAAAAGGACGATGATTATGATACGCCAAAGAAATTAATTTATATTTTATGTTTATTTGGCCAGCGACACCATAATGTGCTGTATTCAATCCGGATAATAGTTTATTCAACTCCTCGTCTCTGTGAATGGCCGACGGCAAGATACTTGGAATGATTCTAGTAATCTAGTTGTCACAAACATCGTTTTGCGCTGGGAGGTACCCGGCTCCAGTAGGGCTTCGGAACCGGATTCTGCTCCCGCAGATAATCGATTTTTACGACCCATTGCCACGGCAATTGGTCGAGCAGGGAAACTTGCAAAACTTTGCAACGTTTCCTTCTGGTTTGTAGATGAGCAAGCGCAGGCGAAAATTTGCGAACCAGTCGCGCAATCACGAGCAATCGGAAGAGATAAAGAAAAACCGAGAAAAAAATCTTCGTAACGAGAGAGCGAAAAACACAACCGTACGTGCCGCTCAATTGAACTTGAATATCCCTATGAAATCATTTTGATTCGAATCTTGTGCTTTATATCAGCGTTGATAGCATTGCCTCGAAAGAAGAGAGGCACAAACATGCAGTACGAAGCAAATTTCATAAGAGGGCACGGGCTTCAGTTTTAAAACCAGACACCGGCAACAAAGCAAAATAAATTTGCATCTGAGGGGTGCGGCTATGGCTGTATTAAACATGAAATGAATCATAGTGAAATAAAAAGAAGAAGACAATTTGAACCATTTGTTATCTGTTTTTGAGAACCAGGGAAGGGAAAACCATATTTTCAACCTGTTCGTATGCAGTTTTGTATGGGAGCAAAAGTAGGTCATTTTTAAGTAAAAAATTGAACTACTTATACAAATAACACATAATTGAAATTTTAATCCAAAACATTTGTGAGTTTTTCTAATCAAATGGTGTATAAACAATTCTGTCATTCTGTTCAGTCAAACGAAAGTTATTAGCATTCAAAAACCGTTTTGCGTAATGCTCTCATTTTTCAAAATTTTGAAATGACACCCAGCAAAGAAAAGAGAAACGTAGTCCTACGTTAAAAAAACGTGCTCCATTGATATTTCTTGGACTAAATATTCGCTACCTTTATTTATATGAGTTAAGCTTTATAATGAAAAAAAAACTGTTCTCCAGGAAATCAATAAGTGTGTTAAGACTTATAAAATATCATTATTATGACTTATAAACTATCATCGGTAACAACAAACATTAAAAACAAACTAATATTAGAAGTTTTCATATGTATAACAAATTAAATGCATCTTGAGCCATATCATCCTTGCTTTCGGTTGAAATTTTTCTCAATCCAGCTGTAACAGGGTCCGAATACAGAAGTAACCTCTGTAATAGATCCGTATTCGTCGTTGAACGAGAAATATTTCTCGTATTACTCCTTCTGAATTCTTTGACATTCTTGTTGTTGGATTCACCAGCTTCCTCTGACAGTTCTCCAATCGGCAAAAGTGCCCTACTAATAATGTCTGATCCATGGATTAATACCTTGTTTGTACCAAGGATACTCCTTCACTAACAGCCTAGCAGTAGCAAGAGCATATTCTGTGAACTCTTCTACTTTTATTTCACATCCTAACAGCTAGACACTGCTATATATATATTTATAATTGATTTTTTTTTTTCATATTTTATAATTGATTTTTTTTCACCGAATTTGAAGATGTTTTGTCAAACAACAAAACATGTAATTATGTCAAAATGCAATCAATGGATTACTCAATTGATAGGTAAAAAAATACAAATTTTCATCGATTAAGGATCAATTCGGATAGATGCGTTATAGATAAATTCAAAGGCAAGTAAAAGGAATAAATGGACGAGAGCTTTCTGCATTCTGAAATGATGCTTTGCAAAAAACTGCCTTAGAATTTTTCGAAAATACATCAATCCGAGTTTAGCCTTAATGATGTATACTCAATTTGTTTAGGTGACTAATGTTGATCATGCGATCTCAATTTTCAACCAATCGAGGGAAAAAGATGTGTATACCAATGATTTATTTACATACGTTCTAAGAGGAAAAGCAATTAATTGATATGAGCCACTTAAACAAACCACAGCAAACCTGGGCGCAGAAATGGCATGTTTTGATGAAGGTTTGGTAAGGAAAATCGAGGGGGCAAGTTGTTTTTGCGTATGCCAAAAAAATTCAACTATTCTCTTTTATATTGATGTAGAAGGAGATGTTTCGCTCATCGCCATGAGGCACCAAGAGTAGACAGTCATGTTTGCTAGAATGAAAGATATGAAGAGAAAGTGTTGAAAGTTCCGTTAGTGTACGGTAGGTTGGAAATGGAATAGAAGTATTGAAAGTTGAGCGAAAGGGCATGGGTAAAGTAGTACTCGAACCAAGGACGTTATCATTGCCAAACATCCCTCTGCGGGGTAGGTTGAGGCACAGATACATCTGCCACCTCAACTGGCTCTTTTATATTGTCAACTAGCCAGCTGCTACGCTTGCAACTAAATGAAGGAAAATTTAATATAACTGGCACGTTTATTGGTTTTTTTTTTCGAAATGAGTTTTTTCTTCTTGCATAAGCAGGGGTTTAAACTTCTATCAAAACTTGCTTCTTACCCGAGAAATATACGTTTTGTGTTTAAGTAACCTGGATAATTCTCATTTTGGGAGAAATTTGTGTTTCATTTGTATGGGAGCCCTCCCTTCCAGAGAGGGTGGTTTCTCAAACCACCATACAATCATTGCCTTCAAAACCCCCCACATGCTAAATTTGGTTCCATTTGCTTGATTAGTTCTCTAACCATCACACGGGGCTTTTAGATTATAATAAAAATTTGAGTTTCATTTGTTTGAACCCCCCGCCCTTTCAAAAAAAGGAGGGGTCTTGAACCACCATAGAAACATTCTTGCCTTCAAAACCCCCCACATGCCAAATTTGATTCGATTTGCTTGATTAGTTCTCGAGTTATGAAGAAATTTGTGTCTCATATGTATCAGAGCCCCCTTCCTGAGAGAGTAGGCGTCTCAAACAATCATAAGAACCTTCCCCAGCCCCAAAAACCCCTTCATATAAATTTTCACGTTGGTCGGTTCAGAAATTTCCGAGTCTATAAGGGTCTGACAGGCAGACAGACAGACAGAAATTCATTTTTATGTATATAGAAATCTACCCTCCAAAAACCTCCACGTACCAAATTTGGTTCCATTTGCTTGATTAGTTCTCGAGTTATGCACAAATTTGTGTTTCATTTGTATGAGAGCCCTCCTCTTACAGAGGGCGGAAGGGTCTCGATTTACCTTAGAAACATTTGTTGCCTTCAAAAACCCCTACCTGCCAAATTTGGCTCCATTTACTTGATTAGCTCTCGAGTTATGTATAAGCTTTTGTTTCATTTGTATAGGAACACCACCCCTCAACCCAACAGAGAGAGAGAGAGGAGGGGTCTCGAACTATCGTAGAAACATTTATTGCCTTTAAAATCCCCGCATGCCAAATTTGGTTCCCTTTGCTTCATTAGATCTAGAGTTATGAAGAAATTACAGTTTCATTTGTATGACAGCACCCCTTCTAGGAGAGGGGGGGGGGTCTCAAACCCCCATAAAACATTTGCTCCTCCAGAAAACCCCACATGCCAAGGTGGTTCCATTTGCTTGATTAGTTCTTGAGATATGCAGAAACTTCTGTTTCATTTGTACGAGAGCCTCCCTTTCTAGAGAGAGGAGGGGTCTCTGACTACCATAGAAACATTGCTTGCCTCCAAAAACTTCCGCATGCTAAATTTGGGTTGCTTTGCTTGATCAGTTCTCGAGGTATGCAGAAATTTGTGCTTCACTTGTATGGGAGCCCCCCTTTCCAGAGAAGGGAGGGGTTTGAAACCATCATTAAAACTTTCCGGTGTCCAAGACGAATCCAACAAAGCAAAAATCTTGCCAAACGGTCCTTCCGCTCGCGAGTTAAATCGTGACAAAGGAAACCCCAACTCATTTTTATTTATATAGATGAGAATATATTGGACACGGTGTAGGAAGACCCAAATTTCAGAAGCTGATAATTTCCCATCAACATGAAAGGCTCTAGGAGTGAACATTAATTTATTACTAGAAGGAAGAGAAATGAAGAGAGTATATTGATAGTTCCGTTTAGCGTATCTGCTTCTGATAAATTTCATCATAAATCGTTACTCCGCGCATTGGGAGAATACAAAAAACAACGTTCAAAGTACCCAAATTTCAGTTTAATTCTAGACAACGATTTGTTACTAGTTCTTCTAAATTTGGAACTAAATTTTTTTTTATTTAAAATTGGAAATTTTTTTAAGTTTTTTGAGCAACTTTCTTTTTGTTTCAGATATGAAACGTTCAGTTGAAACAGTTTCAATTCAATCCAATTTTATTCCGGTACAATTCTAATTCATTTCCAATTGAGATTTGATTTCAGCCCAGGAACTCAAACTTCATTACCGTAACTCTAAGCCAGGTTTACTTAGTACTGATCCTCAGCATATCCTTCAAATCGACGTTCAACTTCTTGATCCTAACAAGAACTAATGGGCAAATCCATAAACTAACAAGATATTGATTGTAGATAAGAAGACCTGTATTCCAGAGAGTTCTTGGATAACCAAAAAGAACCTTTCACCCAAATAAAGACTGTATTCGATGAAATTTGGACACACAAAATAGGTCACCAAAAATTTTCCTTGAGCCCGATTCTTTTCAAACTTTCTGGAAATAAAGTACTAATACATGGTTAAGTTTTGACATCATTGGTTTATTGAACCCTTTCTCCCAACCTAATTGCCCGCAATTTTGCCTTGACCCCTTTCATCAAATTTTGGGCAATGATAGGACCGACTTGCTTACTTACTTTTAACCACACTTTCTTTAGTTCAAGTTCATTTTCTATCAGTTTTGGAGTTTTAACGAGCTATGCCTTCATAATTGCCCAAAATTTTTCAATTGGGCGAAGTTCCGGAGTGTTTGGAGGGTTGACGTTTTTTGGTACAAAAACTACATTATTATCTTTGTACCAGTCTAAGACGGGCCGGGCATAGTGGCAAGATGCCAAATCCGGCCAAAACAGTGTCGGGCCATCGTGAGATCTCAAGAAGGGCAGAAGTCGTTTTTGGAGGCATTCGTCCTTGTAGATTTGTCCGTTGACGGTCCCAGAGGTGATGAAGGGCTGACTCATTTTGCCACATCCGCAGATCGCTTGCCAGACAAGGAATTTTTTGACGAATTTCGACAGTTTCTTCTTCCGTACACTCTCCGGAACGGCCAACTAAGAGGTGGCGACGTAGTGTTCCTGTCCTGGCATTTGTTTGGTGTCGGCTTTAATGTAGGTCTCATCGTCCATCACAATGCAGAACGGTTTTGTGAGCCACTCCCTGTACAGTTTTCTTGCACGAGTTTTGGCCACCGAGTTCTGTTTATCGCTCCGGTTAGGTGCCTTCTGGATCTTGTACATATGTAATCCCGAACGTTTCATTGTTTTCTGCACAAAACAAACTGAAACTTTCGCCTTTTTCGCAACATCCCTGATCGAAATGTTGGGATAACGCTTAAATTGGTTCAATACCATCCTGGCCTTCTCCGGATTTGATGTGCCACGTTTTTAGCCACTACCATTTTTCCGCTTGGTTGTCTTACGGTCCTTGAATGTTTCGATCACATGAGATACGGTTGAATGTGCGATTCCGAGCTGTTTTCCGATCCATCGATGAGAAGCGTTTGAGTTCTCGTAGTGAGTGCCCTTAAATTTGTTGGCGCACTATTTCTTCATTCGAAGCCATCACTGAAATCACTCGATCGATTTTCACGAAACTCATTACACAATTGACACAACACAATGAAATACATTCAGTAAAAATTTCAATATTTTTTACCCACACGCTAAAAAGTTACGAACAATTGCGTGTGTCCAAATTTCATCGAATACAGTCTTTACTTGTTCCAGCTTAGATCTTCGGATCTCATTGATTTCATACCGTATCCAAAAACTACCAAAAGATTGACGGCTTGGCTTGTAGATATAAAGACCAATACTTCAAGATGTTCTTGGAAAATTTAGCACATCTATTGATTGTTACATAACCAAACATTTTCTCATATGTTCACGTTTTACATTTGCTGAAATCGGTAAAACCCTTGGTTAGATATTGAAAATGTGTTCAACTCCCTTAATATCAACGGGAACCTCTTCCCAAATAACGAGATATTTTAAGAACTAAGTGACCTTATAACCAGGTTGCTAAGTTACTAAGTAACTAAGTTACCAGGATGTTTTAAATCTATACACTTAGAATTTTTTACAGAAATCTGTTAAATTTTACCGAATTCTCAACAGCGTTCAGGTTATCCGATTTAACGGATTTAGATGAAATTTGAAATTTGATTTTGGCTAAAATTTTACCGAAATCCGTTAAATCAGATTGCCGAATGTTCGGCTGTTGAGAGTTTGGTAAAATTTTACAGATTTCTGTATAAAAAAATCTGAGTGTGTAGGTTTCAATGTACTAGGTTAGTCAAAAAGCTTTAAAAGCGGAAATGAAAACACTTTTTTTTGGAGGAAATCACTTTTATTGCTCAGTATTGTCTCCCATAAGATCAATACACAGGGGGCGACCGCAGCGTAGAGGTTAACATCCATACCTCTCACGCCAAAGTCACGAGTTCGAATCTCACCCCCGGACAAGTTACGAAAGTATCCAAAAGGTATTTGAGTGACTACGACGGGAGATGAACCAGCCCAGGGCTGAAAATCTCGATAATCAAGGAACTAAAAAAAAAAAACAATATACTTGGTCCAACGATCTTCCAACTTTTTTGTCGCATCACGGAAGTGACTTTCTGGAAGGCCTGCAGAATACTCCTCTACAACGGCGATAACCTCTTCGTTTGATGAAAAATGCTTGCCTCGAAGGAATTTTTTGAAGTGTTAGAACAGCAAGAAGTCAGAGGGAGCTAATTCTGGTGAATAGGGTGGATTCTGCAAAAATTCATACCTCAATTCACAAATTTTCACGATGGTTTTTTGACCTGTGTGAGTAGGTGAATTGTCTTGATGTTAAATGATTTTTTCCTTCTACAAATCAAGTTTTTTTTCACAATTTTGTTCAGCCAACTGGTCCAAAAGGTCACAATAATGATCAGAGTTGATTGTCTTACCAGTTCGGAGGTAATATATCAATAAAATTCCTTTTGCATCCCAAAAAACTGAAGCTAACACCTTCTTGGCCGATTTTTGGGCACGAACTCGCTTCGAAGCCAAAGTGCCTGGTTCACACCACTCCTTAGCCTCTTGTTTTGATTCAGGATCATGGTGGTAGACCCAGTTTCATTCATAGTGATAAATCGACGCAGAAAATCCTTTTTATCTTTTCAAAATAGCTCCAAATGTTGCTCAGAAAGTCGCATTCGAACGTGTTTTTGTTGCATTGTTGGAAAAATGCGGCACCCATTGTGCACACAGGTTTTTGCCCCACCCCCAACCTCCGCGTTCCCCACCCCGCCACCAGTCTCCACCCATCCTTTTTCCTCTTTCTGGTTTTCACTTTTGCCGCCTGGGTGCAGCTCACTTTTCCGGCCCCCCTTAAACCCCAAAACCCAACACCAAACGCACAGTGGGCATAATCGAGGCTGTAATCGGACTTATTTCAAATCCGCTAGTATTTATACATGAACTAATGCTTTTCTATAGGAAAAAAAACGCCAATAAATCGATTAATACTGATTTCATCCTGTGCAGAGCATGGAAAGTGGCTCATTTTGCCCCATTTCACCGATAAATCGATGTGTTTTTCAGTTTTTACTCCGATAACTACAATTGCCGCTGTATTTTTGGCTTGAAAAGGGACATATCTTATGTGAAAAACTCTGAGGAATCGAATGGTGTTGGTTTCATGCTGTGCCGGGGTCGAGAAATGGTCCATTTTACCCCATTTTACCCTAAACATGTGTTTTTTTTTTTCAATTTTTACTCCGATAACTACAATTGCCGCTGTATGTTTTGGTACCAGTTTCATGCTGTGCCATCTAGCTGGGATAATTTTAAACCAGTTTAATTTCATGGTCTCCTAGTAAATTTTCGGCCAAAAAACCCGGGTCCAAAAACCCCCACAAAATATTCCCACACCTCTCAAAACCCCAATCCGGATATTCTCGTGCATAATCACCTCCCCCTTTCGATTACAAAAAGAAACCCCAAATTTCGGCTTGAACCACAGAGTTTCATTGAAATAGCCTGATGTTTTGTGAGGTCGCCGGAACGGCATAAACAACTGCCATTTTAACTCAACAACAATAGTAACAATGGCAACATGGCTCGCCGTCTGTTGAGCGATCCAGACACTTTTGCTCGGATCCTGCAAATCGACAAAGAATTAGTGGAGAAAATTCGACTGATTAGCTGTTTGGCACTGTCGTCGAACATATTAGATACACAAAAGGTTAAAGATCTCTACAACGACATCAAGAATCTTGTGATTTTGTGACACGCCTTCCTCCATCTCTTCATTTGATAAATAAGACCGATCTTGCATTTGATAAATAAGTCCGATTAAAGTCTCGATTATGCCCACTGTGCAACGGTTGGAAATGAAGGAGAAGACTCCTTTAATACGTTCACCATCTTTGCATGGATCTCAGTAGCCGATATTCCGTCTAAAACAATGAATTTAATCACTGCACGATACTCGGATGTTTCCATTGTTAAAAAATACACTGACACGTCAACTTCAAATAGCTTGTAAACAAAGAATGAATTGACAGGTCGAAATGAAATTTTACGTTTTTATGAAAGATGAAATATTAAAATGGCGTTTTTCCCACTGATCCATAGATGTCACTTTCAAAACTTATTGACTTAACTAGTAACAGTTTTTCAATAGTCACAAGTTCAATAGTCAGATTTTTTCAATAGTCAGATTTTTTCTTGTAATTTGAATTTTGATTAATAGCGATAAAAGGTAACTACAAACTTCTTATAAACCTTTTGAAAACTCTAAATTCTTCAGTCGAGCTTCAACGCACAAAATACATAGTTCTTCCGTCCAGCTGCAACTTCTCATCACAGATGCTGGAAATCGCGCCACTTCTGCAACATTCGCTTTTCAGTCACCCAGCCCAGGACAATACATCAACCAACCTGTTCTGATTCAAATCAACACAATACGCAATATGCCACCAAACCGGCTGCAACAATCCGACAGACCGAGCATAAACAACATAAAATTAATCGGCCAACGACCGAACCGTACCTGTGAGTGATTACCAAGCTCGATGGATCCCGAGTTTGCAGGCCGTAGTTGTTGTGATTCTTCATCGTCTACTAATCCGTTCGTTCCTTCTGTTTGTTGATGCAATTTATGCTGCGCATGCACTTTTCTGCATAGAACATGACATTTTCACTCTTCCAAGCCGTGGCGAAGTGGTGAACAATAATAAACAAATGCAACAACACAGCAAACTCGAGCAGTGTGATAGGTTCAAGTTGCGGAAAGTCTGCGCAATAACCATAGCCGCTATTCGGCATTCTATTCAGTGAGCGGCCGTCGTGAATAGATAGGCAAGATATTGCATACGATTTATTATGACAAAGTTATCGAGCTCTATTTTTCTTCGTTCGTGTCGTTTGATGGCTTGTCTGGGTTGATCAATAAAAATCATTAGCTAATCAAAGCAAATGACAAGTAGCAGTAAGCAAACTGCATGGCTTCTAAAAATTAACAAAGGTTATTTCCAACGGTTTCAAAATCGAACCATGTATGCGACACTAGCACTTCAAAAGGGGGCGATGCGCCGGGCCGCAATCTGTCATAACCCCGCTCGTTCGGTTCGCTTTGCTACCGGTTTCCGATGGCATAGGTCGAGCGCGTACTTGAAATCAGCTGTTAGGCCATTCGGGGAACGTTCGTTACAAACGCGGTTACTCCGACCGCCAACCACGTAGAGCAAGCTTCGTGCAGGTGAATTTAAATTGAATTAAATTGGTTTCATGAGTTTGCGGTGCAGTGCGTGGGAAGGGGCCTTTGGGGTATATTGGGAAAGCATGAAAAATATAGTGTAAGTGTTTTTTTTAACAACAACAGAAAATTTTGAGAATTTTTACACTTAAAGCCTGTCAACGTTAAATTTCAAACACCAACATAAAAGTAGCAAAAAAAAATTACTCATAATTCAACAAAACCAATTGTATATTTCAAAAATAAGAGAGTTATATCTACATTATAAACAGTTGATTAAGACTTTAATCCTTCTTTCTGTTAAATTCTCAAACATCAGGTTCCTTACGGTATCCTCAGATACGCCCGCCGTGACGATTCTCCACCTTTTCTTGAAATCATCGGTACCATTTGCTTTCTTCTTTGAAGAGTATCCGCTCAACTAGAGCCCAGTACTTCTCCATTGAGCGAAGTTCTGGACAGTTTAGTGGATTGACTGTTTTTGGCACGTATTTGACCTTTTATACCTTATATCACTCCAGGACGGATTTCGCATAGTGACAAGAGGCCAAATCAGGCCAAAACAGGTCTGGAGAGGCGTGGCTTCTGATAAACGGTAGGAACCGCTTTTACAGACATTCTTTCTCGTACACATCCTTATTGATAGTGCCGGTAGAGACGAAACTTTTAGATTTTCGAGCGCCAAATCAAATACTTCTTCGGGAATTTGGACACCTTCTTTGCCCGGAAATGCTCGGCAACGGCGTACATTTAAATTTCATTATAGTTAAAGATTTTTTTTTGTTTAAGAGATAAGTTATAGCAATACAATGGTGGATACATGATTTGTACGTTTCATTTGAAAGTGCTCCAAGAGTTGAGTTGAAGCCTTACAATGGTTATACCAATTGTTAAATAATGTTGATGTGTTATAATAAAATGAGAATTTCATTCAAATGTTATGAAGCAGCAGATGTTGAATAAATTCTCCAATTTTGACTAAACAAAGTTTGAAAAGCAGTTTTGATTCAAAATAAGATGACGGTTGATAAGCATTAAACTCAACCGTGAATTTGGAGGAATGCTTTTACAAACTAAAATTGTTACTTGGGACTCCAGCATAAACGGAGTTTGGAACTACGATGAAGGAAGATTTGAAACAATATGCCGACATTCCCAGAAAACTGAGCTTAAGAGAGATATTGTGAGGTTAGAAAAGTTGGTTCTGAACATCGAAGTTCAGCAAACGTTCTTCAAACTTAAATTACGTAATCAACAGTTCCATCATCTGTGAACTAAAATCGAACAAACCGTGCCAGAAAGCGTTTCCACATCGTTTTGGAAAACTAGCAGGCCTACCGAGACCGAAACAAAGCTATAAAGCGATAATGAAGTAAAAATGGAGCAAAAACTACAAGCATTAATTAGTATCTCACACCAAAGCTCAAGTACAGTAGAGCTGTCGCTCAACAGTAAAACCATCATACACGTCAAAAAAAATGTCTGCCTTCTATTATGGTGATTTTCAGCTTCTTGGACTTGGTTCATGACCTTAACCAGAAAATGAAGAGGGCAGAAACCTGAAAGGTTTTTGTCGTGACCAACCGAAGTTTTCAGCTTCGATAATGTTGATTCACTGTTGCTACTGCTACAGGTCCGTTGCTTTCAAAGTCGTTACTAGAATGAACTGAATGAGCACCGCTAGCTGGTATTTATAGTTAACGGCCTCCCATGTCAATGCGTTGCGTTGGTTTTGTTTACTCCTCCGAAGTGAGGAGATTTTAGCATAGCTTACTATAAGTTTTATTTCGATCACGCTAAGTTGGGGCTTATTACGGTTGTCACCTTCACTATCACTTTCACTTCACATACACTTCACCTCACTTTTTTATGCTACTGCTGGTATCACCGTGATCAAAAATGAACTCCGTGAGGTGAAAGTAATATTGAAGTGAAAATCGTAGTAGCCCTCAGAAAATTTACGGTTTGCGTAATTTTTTTCGGTGGCGTGACGGTGCCGTGGTAACCATAATAACACCGAGTTCATTCGAATCGTCACCTCGGATGAACTCTTCCATATTTTTTCACTTGGGTGATATTCGTAATAAGATTTTTTGTTTTCACTTCGTTTTCACCGTGAAGTAAATACCCTAATAAGCCACGTTGATTACACTTAAATCGAATGATGTTACCCAAATCGAAAGGTAAATTAACTCTTCAAAACCTTCGTATCTTTATATTTCCTTCACACTTACTCTGTATAATTCAATTTTCTCACTCGAATTCCAATTATTTGATAGTCAATCTTACTATTATTGGGAGTTAGGGTGACTATGGCATTATAGTGATTTTTAACCGACTATGATCATAGTCAAAATCAGGGTTCAACATTATCGACGCATAAAAAGGAAAATGAACTACCTACGCAATCGTTTCGATTCAAGCAAGATCATTTTCATGTATTCCATTTTGGTTCTTACTATCGAGTCACGATGAATATTTTTCCTGTCGAACATGACTTGTCTGCCGGTCATTTTCGTCTTTATGTTCATCAGTTCATTTGATTTTAAGCACATACTTGCGTCAATTGACGTAATGAACTACTCGAAACATGCGTTGTATCGAAAAATCGGTAAAATGGACTTTCCAGGACCATCCAAAACTCACGATATTTTTCCTTTAAACTTGGTCAGTTTTTCAGAGTGGTATTGTGTTTTCCTTCGGAATTACTGCTAATGTTAACCTTCCTCGGGTATTAAAAAAAAGTGACACATAAGACATCAGGGTCAATATTGATCCGGATTTCAACCTTTCTAGAATTATAAAATTTCAACCCAGACACAATGCTGCACTCCATTTGAAAGGTTATGGTCTCAAAAATGCATTGGTGGTGTAAATACCTGCTTCCAGTAACATTGACCACCGAGAATCTGCTAAAAAGGGAAGAAGGTTGTGATTTCTATATATTGAATTACATACAAAACATTCCAGACTTATTGTAGAGAGTTTCCGCCTTCGACAAAGTTTCTCAGTATGTTATTTGTCGTCTTTTGACATCATCATATTAGTTCCAGATCAGGCCGCAAAGATGGCGCTGCAGATGATCTTTGCCAAATGAAGCGCTAGAGTGTTGCCGCTTCGAGCAAAGTTTCTTAATATGTCATTTTTCGTGTTTTGCCATTATCAGATAAGTTCTTAATCTTGCCGCAGAGATGGCGCTGCAGTCTATCTTTGACAAATGAAGCTCTAGAGAGTTGCCATTATAGACAAAGTTTCTCATTGTGCCATTTGTCGTCTTTCGACGTAATCATATTAGTTCCAGATCTTACAGCACAGATGGCGCTGCAGTCTATCTTTGACAAATGAAATTCTAGAGAGTTGCCATCTTCGGAAAAGTTTTTCATTGTGACATTTGTCGTAATCATATTAGTTCCACATCTTTCAACAGAGATGGAGCCGTATTCTATGATTGTCGATTGAAGCAGGTGAGAGTTGCCGTCTTAGTTTTTCGGTATGTAATATGTCGCTTTTTATCATTATCATGTTCTCAGATTTTGCCGCAGAGATGGTGCTTCAGTTTATCTATGCCAAATGAAGCTCTAGAGGGTAGCCACCTTCGGCAAAGTTGTTCAGTATACTAAATGCATTCATTTGGAGGCGTTCGAGTTTTTTCAAAGAGATTGAGATAGGCTGCAGTGCCATCACTGTGGTACTATCTGGAACTAATGTGATTATTCAATATGTCTTCATTTTACATTCTCAACAATTTTGCTGAAGACGGCAACTCTCTAGAGCCTCATTTGGCAAAGATAGACTGCAGCACCAACTTTGGCGGCGCAATTTGGAACTAATCTGAAAATCTCAAGTGACTACATTTTACATTCGCAACAACTTTACCTGAGTCGGCCACTCTCTAAAGCTTAATTTAACAAAGATAGACTGCAGCGCCTCCTCTGCAGCACGATTTGGAACTAATATGATAATATCAAAAAACGATTCGTTACGCACTGAGAAACGTTGCTGAATGTGCCAATTCTCTACAATGAGTCTGGAATGTTTTATATGCATTTCTGTTAACACAGCGAAACTAAAACTGCCTTCCCTTTGTAGCAGTTATGTTGAAATGTTATGTTTCCTTTTTTTGTACAACCACCTTAAACTGATTTGCAAAAAAAAAATGTTTATGCTAAACTGAAGAATTCCGTAAAATATTAAAAGTCAGAAATTTTCAGCCCAATTGGTTTAAAAATAAAAGAGATAGCGTACATTGAAGTTGCGCCATGGGTCAGAATTGACCCTAATATCTTCGGAATTTTAATCTCACTTTCCTTGACGAGGGTCGGAAAAATGAACTTATCGGCGTAATGGTATTCACGGTAGTAGAAAACGAGAAAGTGTTAAGGAATGAACTCAGTATATACTTCTATTTTGGGTTTATCACTAAAACCTAGAATTGAATCAACTTATTCGTACATCATTCCGATTCAAGATGCTAATGCACTCTATGATCCTAAATTTTAATGATGTCCGAAATAGATGCAAAAACTTAAAATCAAATCAACTTCTATAAGTGATCAATTTCATTTTTATTCCCTTCAGGTGTCATTGAAGTAGAAGAGAGACAGACCGCGGCATTTTTGAAACATCAAACCATGGCAGTGATCCGAAGCTACGGTTTCACGATTCAGTCTACCTACTTCATTGCAATACGGTAGTAACTTCATTTAACTGTGAAAAATGAACTGAACACGAAGCAAGCAAAAACAAACAGCATGAAAACAGATCGAAAGTGGTTCTATAGTTGTTGACATGGGATATGCTCGAAAAGAAAGGGCTTGATTTTCGTTTGATATTGATGGTGAACAGCTTCATCGTCGCTTGACAATTATCAATTGACGATGACTTTGCCCGGCCCTGGTCAAAATAACCATCAAATATATTTAATCCAACATCTACCAACATTTATGTCGGAATAGTCCTTGTAACCATGACCATAAGATTTTTTCTTACAACCATGACCATAGTCAAAAATGCTATAATCGTGGTGAGTTCAACCATTTTCATGGTTATTGTAACCATTATATGCAATAGTCATCTCGACCATGATTTTATTATCGGTACAACCATGGAATTATTCTCAGTGTACCCTTCGCGGTTTATTTCGTTGCGTAGATGCTGTTTGCGTTTGTTTTGTTGGTCGTGTTTTGCGAGCGTTCCATAACCGCCGCTAGATGGTACACTCAAGCAAATAAACTTGAAAATTTCATAAGGTTCAACTTATGAACGATGCTTTGGAATTTCATAAGACTGACCTATGAATGGATTTTGTTTTATTTGACGTTGTTGTTGTACGCCTTTAAGCTTTCCTAATTACAGTCACTGGACCCATAACCTCAACGTTCAAGGTTCGAATCCCGGTTGCTACATATTTTATTCAACAACAAGGCAAGGCAGATTCATTGTGGCAAACAATCATAATGTAATCTTATGAATACCGGAAGTTTATTTCGCTGAGTGTATTGTCTCTTGTTGGGTAACTAACCAAAAAGAAAAAAAAAAAATTTAAAAAAAAAAATTTCAAAAGGTTTAATTTAAATTTTATAAAAATTTAAAATAAATAATACGTTTTTCTATTTTTTTTAAATTTAAAACTTTTAACCAAATTATTTTTTTTTTTCATTTGGTAGTTCTATGGAATCAATCAAACGTCAAATTTTGAATCAACGTCCGGTCGTGCATCTGTTTGATCCTTGTATACGTTCTACTTTTTCGTTAATGATTTCAACTTGCAGCAACAGTCTGAACTCGCTGACCATCATATCCCTATTTCTTTGTTATTACCATCATTTCTCTATTTCTTTGTTTTTAATTTTTTTCGAGAATTTCTCCATATTATAGAATATTTAAATTAGGTATAGAACCGAAAATGATTTAGACGAATATTAAGGGGAGTTCCAGAGAAGTTATGAGAGGAATCCCAAAGGAATTATGAGGGAAAATTCCACAGGAATATTGGAGAAATTCCAGCGGAATTTTGAGAGGAATTCCAGAGGAATTTAAGAAGAGTCCTGAGGAGAATACTATAGAAATTCTAGTAAGAATTCCTGAGAAATTCTGAGAAGAATTCCTGTGGAATTCTGGAGAATTCTGCAGGACTTCTGAAGACAGTTTGAGTGGAATTTTGAGAATTTCAGTGTTATTCCAAGATCGATTCCACAGGAATTCTGATGAGAATTGCAGAAGAACTCTGCGGAGATCTCCAGAGGAATTCTTAGAAAAACTTCGAATGATTTAAAGGGAGAATTCCAGAAAAATATCCTATGAAGAATTGCAACTGAATTCTGAGGAGAATACTAGGGGAATTCTAAAAAAAAAAAATCTAAGAGAATTCTGAGGAAAATTGCAGACGATTTCTGAGATTTCTAGAGAAATTCGAAGGGGATAGTAATTCTGAGGGAAATTCCAAAGGAGTTCTGAGACGAATTACAGCGGAAATTTGAAGAGAATTCCTAAGGAATTCTGAGAATATTCCCACAGAAGTTTCGAAAATCAATTATACACACAAATTCAAGTCTTTAGGTTTAGAACAACATTTGGAACTGCTGCTGAAGAGAGGGTATGTTTGTTATATATTTTCAAAACAGAAAAATTTATAACTGACACATAAAATGAATCTAGAACTACAACACTCCTGGAGATGCTCTAACGGACGGGTTTTGGTGGCTGGATTTGTGCAAGGTTACTTTAATATCTCAGGTGGTCTATTTTCTTCAGTTGGTAGGGAAGACGGGTGGAGTAGCGTGGTGTCAAATGAGATTTAGCAGTGAAGTGAAAGAGTAAGTAATACTCAATAGTGTAATACGCAAATAATCGCACATGATTGCATTTTTGCCTAGGAGTGAAGAGATATATATTAATGTAAACGGCTGTATGGGCTGTATGGGCTAAAAGTTTTGTTTACATACATTAGCACGTGCACATGAAATATGGGTAGAAAAACCTTGCAGCCTGACGCTTCATATCCCAATAGCATAGAACACAGGCCTGGCAGTGTGAAACTAATCATCTCATTTACTCGTTTGGTTTAAAGTAGAACTGCGAGTTTGACATCACAGGCACTGTTGCATAGGTGTAAAGGAGACAACTTCAGTATGCCAGACCTGATTTAACTTTATATGGATTGTATTAGTATGCGTTTAAACATGGCTGAAATTCTCATATACACTATTGAGACCACCTGAAGAGGTTCCATTTCCCGACCAATTTGCTTGTCCCGGGAAATCCCGGGATCCCGGGAAATTTTTCAATGTGCTTAAAAACGCAATTTTGTGGTTAGGAATATGTTTTATTCATCAATAAAAAAAACAATGGTTCAAATCAAGTAACTGGTCTTATCAATTTGAATTCGTTCTCTGAAAATACGACTTCAAGAAGCAAATGTTATTAATGCTCTCATCGGACAGCGAGGTTCGCTTTTTAGAACAGATATTTCCGGAGTTGCACGACAAAATTTGCTCGCACTTCCGATATCGTGCTTTTTCTTTGTCATCCGCAATACTATCGAAGTTTTTTCAAATTTCAGCCATGCCTTTAAAATAATTGGATGTAAGGCTACATTAGCACAAATTTTGTATTACTACTTACTTTGATGTAACGGCAATCCGATATTATTCAATGAACGCAGAAGCAGTAATCAGTGAATGAAAACAATGTTTTGAATGGAAATGACAGATTGCGTCGTATTGGCGCGCGCGCGTGTGTGTGTGTTAAATGTGTAGGCAAAAATGCGAATGACTACTGAACCAACACAAAAGGAATGAAGCATTTTCATGAATGATGTATAACATCGATGTAGGTACAGTAAATATGTATGTTGGCGTTGTATGGGTTACATTGAATGCGCGAAAACGGTACACTGAAATTTATTGGGAAAAAAAAAAAAAATCCCCCCTTTCGAACCCCCCATTTCCCCTTTTTTCGCCCCTCCCCCCCCCCCCCATATTAAGTCAACTTGGATTTGTGTTGGCTAATTTGACGTTTTGGTAATCGTGTATACTACGTGGTCGAGGATTTTCAGATTTTATATTGAGTTTTGCTGGTGTTTCGTAGGATGTGCAGGTATTTAGAAGTCGTGGAAGTACTGCGAGATTCTATTGTTTGTTGTAAGCACCACACGAGCCGATAACAACGGGAGAGAATGTTCATGAATTTTTACCGGTTTGGTGGTTTTCCTTAATCGGTTAGGAGAATAAAAAAGCTTACCCTTACCCCAAAACCCGTTTTATTTTTCAAGATTGCACCGAACATATTTGCATGACACCTTCTAGCGCAATATTGAACAACAGGCATGATAGTCCATCACCTTGTCGTAGACCCTAACGTGATTCAAACGAGCTAGAATGTTCTTCCGAATCTTCACGTAGTTCTGCACATCGGAGCAATTATAAGTCCTGTAAGCTTCCCGGGAAATTCGTCCTCATCCATAATTCTCCATAACTCTATGCGGTCGACTATGTCGTACGGCGTCTTAGAATCGATGAACAAGTGATGCGTCAGGATCTGGTGTTCATAGAATTGTTGAAGGAGTTGCTGTACAATGAAGTCTGGTCCATTGCTGTGTGTCCGCCGGTAAAATCGGCTTGATAACTTCCCACGAACTCATTTACGGCTGGTGATAGACGACGGAAGATGATCTGGGATAGCACTTTGTAGGCAGCATTTAGGATTTCGATCACTCGATAGTGCTCACACTCCAACTCTTCTTGAAGATGGGACATATAATCCTCCGGTAGCTGATTGGTTTCCCAGATTCGCACTATCAGCCGATGTAGACAGATGGACAGCTTCTCCGGACCCATCTTGATGAGTTCAGCTCCAATGCCATCCTTGTCAGCCACCTTGTTATTTTTGAGCTGTTGGATATCATCCCTAACTTCTCCGATCATCCACAGTGCTGACGCAACAATTTCTTCCGCTGTCTTGATCCTCTGCGCTTGTGTCCTCTGTGCCATTCAGGTATTCGTCGTAGTGCTGCTTCCACCTATCGATCACTTCACGTCGATCCGCCAAAATAACCCCATCCTTATCTCTACACATTTCGGCTCATAGCACAAAGTGTGGGATGTGTTCAGCTTCTGATAGAACTTGCGCGTATCTTGCATGCGGTGCAGCTGCTTTATTTCCTAACATTTCACTTCTTCCAGGCGGCGTTTGGTCCAACGCTCTGCCGGGTCTCGTTATGTTCTTTTCAGGTGTTGTAAACAGTAAGTCTTCAATTATTTGAAAATAAGGAACCCTGGAAATCACAATATCAATATTGTGTACAAGGCTTTTTGCCATTCAACTGAAACTACTTATCAAAAAATTGTGTACGATGAACTTGTAGCGCTAAGCAGGATAGTGTTCTCGCTGCGAATCTTACGGAAAATGGAAGACATCTTAAACGCTCGCTCGCCGTTAATATGAAATGAATGTATCGTATGACAAAGTTGTAATTGAAACCAAGTGCCACAAATGCATCCTAAAACAAAATATATTCAGCTTCTGAAAAGACCTAGTGGCAAACTGAGTCTAAGTGAGTGACAGCAAGCCTATTGTGTATCATTTTCGACAATTAACTTTGAAGCTAAAGAAAGCGCAAAAGCTCGTGACACCGTTCAGTATTTTTCAAAACAGTTGAGCTTGCACAACTCAACACTCTTCCCCTTCGAACGCCTATGTTTTCCCGAGAAACGCAAACGGACACATTAGCAAATCAACAGCAATGAGGTTCAAGTCGCAGCAAAGTAAAGCTGGTGGTGATAGATTGCGTTGGAGTCGCGAAGTGTGCAGTGCCTTGCCGCTCCCTCCACGCTAGATAGTAGAGTAGCGATGTCCAAGTGAAGGAGATTAAAATGCATAGAAAATAGTACCCCCCAAACTCCCACTCCAAAGCGGAACCCAACAAACACAAGAGACGCAACAAGCAATTGGTTCAACTTTGTAGCTTTTGTGCAGTGCACGCGCGTCGCACCCCGGGTCAGCTCTTTGTTTGTCTAGTTTGCAGTCAGCCCAGCTCAGTGTTTCCATTTAATTGCCTCGTTGCAAATTTACAAGCATTCTTATTGTGTTTTCCAGTTCCCTCCGGTCGGTCCGTGATTTGCATTACAACGAGGATCTAACGTTTCGAGATTTTTATTTTTATTTTTATTAATGGCTCAAGGTTCAATCGAACCGAAAGCTGCACCATTTGCGACTGTGACCCAAATTTCCCATCGGAGCGATTCCGTGGAAAGGAAACGCCTACGCGTTATAATTTCCAAGAAAGTACCTAACGACAACAAAATCTTTCTTGACAGTTGCCCGAGAAGATTGGCGTCAAAATTTATTTATTTCCCAGAAATAGCACCGTGCGGAAAGCCCCAACGAAGAATGGACTCCACTTTTCCCACTTTCGTTGATAGAAGCATTTTCACACCGCCACACAGCACAAACCCAGCACTTTCAAAGCCTCCGCAATAGCGATTGGCAATTTTCTTCCGTTTGCCGACACCATCAATGCCAACGTCATTTCCACTACGTGACAACCAGCCACAGTCATTCACAGAAAAAAGGATCTATTTCCATCACACTTGCGTTCCCCGCAATTGCCTTTGCTGAAGCCGTCAAGCGTTTGTACTTACATATACCGAGCATTGCTCTATTTAGGCCAAATTCCGGTTGACATGCCTCGTCTCAATACTTATTGTACTCGATCTCGGTTTACGACTCAGGACGAGAACGACGACGACCGTCGTTGGATGCCGGAGAGTGTGTTTGCAAACACATGCCGATCTTCCGCTGTTGCCATAAATTATGTGGAACCCATTTTCGCTACTTGGTGCTTGCCTGTATCGGAGCTACGCAGACACCCACCGTTCACGGCGCGATGCTAACGATGGCGGCTATACTGTTGACACTTGCTTCGTCGTCGTCGTCAATTCGATGTGCTTTATCACGTGGAGACTTATTGTGTTCATGATGCGCGATTTTAGTGCGTATAGTCGCGGATGGTATCAACTTTCAGGGATCAAGCTGTGTGACAAGAAGAGTTGCATGATAACGGAGAGGAGGTCTTGTACATTAGGGTAGGTCAAACTCGAATTATGTCTGGAGACTTTGGGTTTACCATGCAAATAACAGCCGCAATGATTCAATGATAATTTACACAATTTGGAGGAAATATTTAATTTTCGGAATTATCTAATGCACATGAAGGATATAAAAATAATAATTAAATTTTATCTGCTTCAAAGTTACAAGAAAGGTGACGGATAAAAGTCGAATTTTTTAAATGATTATCTCCGATTGGTATAAAACATTGCATAGTCTTTCGGTGTCGGAGACTGATCATTTTTCACTGATGGAAAAACATATTTGATTCTCGAGTAAGTTTTGAAAAGCTCGTAAGTGTTTTTGCATAAGTTTTATTCAAACAATTCTTACTCGAAAACTATTGATTGTATGAAAAAACTGTCTGAGAACGAATTGTAGGGAACTAATAAGGGCTTATGGAGCAAACATTAGACTGGTCGAAAAAAGAAAATGTTCCATGGTAAAAACTTAGTAATAAACCTAAAATAAAAATAAAAATCAAAATGAATGTTTTTATTTTTTCGCAAAATTTTTACCACAAAAACTAAACATCTAAACGCGCATTTTCGTGACTTCAACTGGATGGAGAAGTCTTAAACAAAAAAGTTTCTGAAGCTATTTTGGGTTTATTTTCAAAACATTGATTATTTCCAAATAAACAAATGTGTTCGATGGCAAATTATGATTCCTGGGTAAATTTAAACCAAACAATCGGCATAGAACAAACTTCCGAAGTATAAACGTTTTCAACCCGTAACGCTGGTAGATCACCTTTTCGCGGTACGTTTCGGGGTATCAGATCAACCACCGGACCCTAGTCTGAATTAATTCAAACTAGGGAATATATGTGTTCTCGTAGTCAAAGGAATATATCTTAGTCCTTATTACATTTTATGCCTTGTGAAAAGTGACAATACTCGGATTGTGCCACCGAGGATGAGCTTGGAATAAGGAAAACATGGTTAGTCTTCGTTTATGTGAATTCTCATTTTCTATTTAATGTTCTATAGTTTGAATTAGTTATGACTAGGGTTCTGATGCATGGTCAGTATCGGAGTCATTGTTTGTTTTGTTTGCAATGAATCCGGTTTTGACTGATAAAGGGGCGTGCCTTTGAAGAGTGCTGTTACTCACAAAGGGAATAAACAGCGGAAACTTTCAATAAAAGTCGATGCATTGCCAACAAAACAAACAAAGACAACTGTAAAAAAACACCGAATACTTCATCATTTCGATACGGGATACGGGATACACTACAATAGATCAAATTACTGGTGGTTTATGTCCCGAACAGAAAAAAAACAGAGAAAAAATAACCGTTTTCGAGATTTTTAAACTTAATTTTTTTAAACTCAAAAAACATTTGTGTTTCGCCCTATTCAAAACTGACTCGTAATTTTCCATCAGCAACAAGTGGTGTTCCCAATTGTACAAGCAGTGACCAACAATTTACTCTTGAACATCAGGACAATCGGATTAATTAGTAGAATGCATTTTTGGTAACCTGCAAGCTTTTTGTTTACTCGTTGGTACCTGAATAGCATACACGGAGAAAAAAAAATATACTAAATAGCATAAATTCTATGCTAAAACCATATTCGATCTATCCAGTCATTGAAATGAATAAACCAGGTTAATACATTGATAAGAATAAATCAAATATATGCATTTCAATGCATATATCAAATTTAAGCAATCCAATGCATACTTTAAATATATGCATTGCAATGCATATTTCTGGACATAAATAATCAAATTAATGTGGTTTTTCGGAGGGTCAAAATTACGTTGGTTATCCTTTGCTCAAATATATCTTACCTTCTGTGCAGAATCATCGAGGCGAATATTCGAAGTATCCGAGTAATTGCAAAACACGTACCTTTTAACAATTGCTAACATCTCCTAGTTCCTCGATAACTTGTTCCATTTTACTGTGGACGTGGAGATTACGGTTCGTACTATTTGACAACGAACGCTGCGGCTGGTTTAGAATAAACCGGTCCTGGAAACTCCGAGAATGTTATCTCTTTCGTAGTTTGGCACTCGCTGCGGATGGTTTAAAGTCGGTTCCTGGAAGTTGATGGGAATGTTGTCAGCTGTGTTGCACATGAATCATAGATTTCTTACGAATTATAGCTCAACTACAATAACTAATAGCATAATCTGATAGAGTTTTGGCTCTGTAAAGTTGATTCGATTGAGCCTGTACAAATAAACGATTATTAAAAAATAAAATAACGGGTATTTTACCGGGTTGTGCAGTTTTCGGAATTGAACTATAATTCGCAAGTTGTCGTTTATAAAAAAATACATAAGTGCAATATGCACGAAAAATATTAATTATCTTAAATGTATGGCAATGCATAAAATAAATTGATTCAGTGCATACTTTTTATGTATTGCAGTGATTTAAAAGGAATAAAGTGTAGAAAGGAATATATAATATGTTTTTCAGCATTTTCGATTTTCTCCGTGTACATGCCTGAGGTAAAAGCAGGGGCGTAGGGAGGCGGTGGCGAAAGTAGCCCCCCAGGGGCGCCAGGCCACAGGGGCGCTGAAATCCAAAATTTTGCAGTGACTTTTGCACTAAATTTATTCATTTCACTTTCAAAAATTAATACTATAGTACAGAAATTAACAGTGTACTGATGTACATAACATGCTAACTGCGAAAGGCACGCTCATTTCTTCCTTCCATTTTCGCACTTTTCCTTGCCCAGCGATGTTTAAAGTCAGGCTACTTTCTAGAATCATTGCCTCCAGGGCTCTCCTATATAGCGTAAAAAAAACGCTTAGCTATTTTTCCCCAGATATACAAAACGAGCTTATCAACATAATGAGAAGCTCGGTTAATATCTTGCAAAAAGTCGAGCGAGCCAATTTATTTTTGATTACACTGCTGATTTAGCACATATGGAGCAAATGAGCCATATAATCCGTTTCCTGGATTTTTCTGATGCCAAATCAAAGAATGTTTCATCGATTTTATGAACACGGCCGAAAAGACTGGATCAGGTCTATCGAATGATGGAATAAACATAGCTGATTTCTGTGGTCAAAGTTATGATAACGCTGCGAATATGGCGGGGACTAAGAATGGAGCACAGGCCAGAATTTACCAGATTAACAATCTTGCCCGTGTTGTTTCTTGCGCTGCCCACAATTTAAATCTTGTCGGACTTCATGCAGCCAGTTCTTCGCCTACAAGCATAACTTTCTTTGGAACTGTACAAGACATTTTCGAATATTTTAGTAATTTAACTACGCGATGGACTGCTCTTAAAAAGCCTTTGGGGGTATCATTGAAAGGACATTCTGATACAAGATGGTCGTCTAAACGACAAGCAGTGTTTGCTCTTAAGAGATCAATTTGTTCCGTGTTTAACATTCTGATTGACTTAACTGAGCCGACAAAATATAATAATTTGATTTTAAGTTTCTCTGCCTTCTTGACATATGGGAGAGAATCTTGATTAACATCGACAAAGTGAACGAATTCCTGCAGTCAAAATTATCGTCATAGACGTGCCCAGTAATCAGAGGATTACAAACATAATTTTCAAAAAGTTGAGTTTGATCATTTACTTCAGATGGCATCAGTTTGTATCGCTTCCGTTGCGTCTAAACAGAAACGGGTAAGGCTGACAGCCTCCATGTCTGAGAAAGATTTGTTTCTTATTCAATAATCTATCATGTAACACACATTTTTTATGGACATACCGACTAACATTTGAAAATGGCTGAAAATATTGTTGCAACAAAATTTTCTTTCAATAAAATTCGCAATAACTTCAGAACGGCTGGGTTTACGAAAAAAGTTTTTATATGCTTTTTTATTAAAAATGAATACGTATAGTCTATTTTTGGTAAAGTTATATTCGAAAGTACGTGATTTTACAAAATTCAAAACATCCATAAAAATCTAAAAACAAAAAAAAATGTTTTATGTTTTTTCAGCATGAATTTAATTTTTTTTAGTTTCAGTGTATTTTTTTTTCTTGAGGTTCACTTAATAACCTTCAACTTTTTCCCAGACGACATATTGAGCAGAATAATCGTTTACATGTTATGGGAGTAGTAGGCTGGTGTTGTTATGCAATAGCAATGTGGGTATAGTCAGGATGAGTTGGGATAGATTAGGCAATGACAGTTATGGTACATAACAGCAGTGGCCTTTGTTCGCAATATGTATATATCATGAGACTACATATTCCTCCTCGAGCTTGACATTCCATATTTTTGAATTGAATATGGGTGACGCCAGCCTGAGTATGAAAAGCCATACAAGGCATCGGGATTCAAGCTGCATAAGTCACCGTCTTGGTCTACTCCGGTGAGGCGCTAAAGCGAACAAGAATGTGGGTATAGGTTTGGGTCGTGTGGGATTATGAGCCTTTTACAACCGAAAGTATGCAATGCCAGGATTATCAGAAGGCGATTATTTGGAATACCTAGTGATCTTATTAACATTAAATCTTTTAGATTTGTTTGGAGTTGCATTTTATCGGCGCTTTAGTAAAACAGAGAGTCCGAGGGGTAGAAAAAGAGAAAGAGAAAAGTGGAAGGAAAAAAAATTGAAACAAATCACAGTATTTTATTAGACCGGATCGGCTCACCACTCACCACACCTTGACTAAGAATGTAATTATTCAGGGTCAGAGACGGGTTTTTAAAAACACCGTGCAACCTGGAGGGTGTGCTGACATGGGAGCGAGCTGTGAGGATTTTGCAACGAACTGAGCAGCGAGGTGCAGACCTAATGTTAATATATCATCTTCGTATTTTACAGCTACAAGTTTAATAGGGAGTTTGAACACAGTGAAAGAAAAAAGAAGGAAAAAAGAAATGAAAAAATACAGAGAAGAGGAGGAAAACAGAACAAAGAAAAGGAAGAGGGGAGGAAGATAAGAAAAAGCGAAAAGAAGGAAGGAAAAAAGAGAAAAAGAGAAAAAAGAGAAATGAATACAGAAATGGTTTCAGTATACGAAGGAATACTGGTAGCATGTATTATACCCGGAGATGGAAATTGTCTTTTCTCGTCGATAGCGCATCAATTATGGAACGCTGTACCCGGCACAGATCTTTTTTATACTAGAACACTACGGGCCTTGGTAGTGTCTTTCTATGAAGAGCAAAAACAGGTGTGGATGGAAAGGCTATTTCAACAAGCTGTAGCAATATTCCCGGAGGAGGCAACTAAAATGCAGCCGGATCAATTAGTTGATCATTACCTACAGCAACTATCGCGGCAAGGGGTTTGGGGCAGAGAAGAAACCTTTTACTGAAGATCAGTATATATAAGAAACACGCACGCAAGATGGAAATAAGCGGTATCGAAAATTCGAGGAAAAGCTTGAACATAGTACATCGAATGACGGCGGATGGCTCGTATAATCACTACGACAGCATAATAAGGCTGAATCCAAACCAAGGACGAAAGCGTCGAATCTAGATTCTTCCTTGTGTGTACCCGTAGCGCATCAGGGCAGGTCATCTCCGGACACACATTATGCCATGACAGTGTTAGATGATGCACCAGACATTCCATCACGTCGCACCGGTTTTCCTTTGCAGGAGGTGCGTACTTTCCAACAGGTGGCCCCCACAGATGCCCAAGAGATGACGCAGCAAACTATTCCCGGTGACTAAACTAGTCAAATATAAGATCGAACTTTTATTTCTGCTCCCTGGAATTTGTCCGGATGTACGCATGCAGACGACCGCGAGAAGATAGATGTATGTCTAATGCAACAAGGAGTACTTCGCTTGGTTCAACATAAATCAGCAAACGCAAACAGCGTCGAAAATGGGTGGGGGCACGTCGGTCTTTGTGCGTCGGGAGTATATTGGAATGAGCAGGTTCCTACGTATCACAGATAACATTTGTATACTGCGAGTGCCAATTTTCGATGATGATTTATTCGTCTTCAGAGATAGCACACTTACTCCGATACATAAATGGAATGAATGAGCCTCAGAGAGCCTTGGGAGATCTCAATATTGGCTTCACAGATCTTTTACCAGAAGATCGGAAAGTCATTGGCGGACAACTTTACCACCAGGAGTGTAATGCAAGTGGCGAAATGGTAAAAGATCTCATACGTCTGCATCAATACAAGCTGTACAACACATTCAGCCGATGCAACAGTGTGTTGACAACCTGGAGCAGAGGATCTCGCTGCTCACAGATCGACCACATCATAATGCCGGTAATTGATAGGTTTCAATTACCAAGTACCCGATGTATCGGTCCCTGGTTTTTCGGACCACAAACTTCTTTTACTAAGCGTAAAACGACGTCATTCCTGAAAAAAAAACCGCAAACTCACCACATAATGCCCCAACATATTCAGTCGCAAGAGGTCCCACAACTGCAAAGCCTACGTATAACGTAAACTAATTAAAACATCACCCAAAATCAAGGAACCGCTACCACCGTACATTAACAAGTCAGCTGGGAATAGCACAATCGACACAACGACCTTGTTGTCCCGAGTACTAGACAGCATTAGAATAGCGGCCACCAGTTCGCTGAGAGCTCCGAAATCTCCCAAAACACCGATCAGATCACGTGCAGGCACGTTCGTTTGCCATCTATTAAAGCACCCGGAAGACCTAATCCTGAAAAGAGCTCTGAAGATCGCAAAGAAGGAAAAGGAAAACGTATATCAACAACATCTAGAAAGCAAGATATACAAGTTCTTCGAAAACATCAGTACGTGTCCACCATTAGAACGAGTACGACTTATCTAAAGCAGTATCGCCGGCGACAAAACCAAACACAGAACAGGTACATTTCTATACGAGAATGGGAATCCCCTGCAAGAAAGTTCCAGTTCACACGACATACCGCTAACAACCGAGGATTTTCCTTCGCCATCTGAATCGGGACCTACAATAGGTGATGTGGAAAGAATAGCGCTACAGTTGAAGAATAACACAGCAGCAGGCACAGACGGAGTAGAACCAGAATTGATCCGCTATGGACCAGAGTCCTTATTACAACACATACATCATCTGCTTTCTATCATGTGGAATAAAAATAAAGTACCGCGTGGCATAATTGAGACCCTACAAGTACCGATCCCTAAGACACCTAGCCCCAAAGGTCCAGAGGAATACTGTAGAATAACATTGTGTCAGTCCGTTTACAAAATCTTTGCCCGGCTTTTGTTAGAACAGTTGAAATCCTTCGTAGGCGATGTACCAAATTACCAATTCGCATACCACCGAAACCACTCCGCCGAAGACCAAATCTTCGTTGTCAGACAGGTACTGGATGAGCGCTGGAGAAAAGGCAGAGTGACATACATCCATACATCCTTCGATCGCATAGACTTGAGCTGTGTGCCAGAAGTGCTCAGTAGGGTAGGAGTACCAGGATATCTGATAAATTGAATTGTTTGCTGCATGACAGAAAGAACATCTCTTCAATGGTTCGGTTAAAGGACAGAGGAATATAGCAAGGATGCCCGCTATCCCCCAAGCTATTCGTATACTAGTTGGATCAAGCACTTATCCAATTACAGCACGAAATGCCGGAGCTATCACTTGGGCAGATCGATCGCCTCCGACTTCTATGTTGAGAGGCTATGCAGATGACATAATAGCGCTATTAACTCATCCTGCACAGATCGATCGGCTGATATCAATTCTTACTCCAGCTCTAAAAGCGTTTGGATTAGAACACAACGTGGCTAAGACGAAAGGTCTTATACGGGACCCCCCACGACAAGAAAACTTTACATGCATACAACTTACAGATAGTAACGAAGATGCGATACTTCGGAGTATATCTCACATGTTCCTTAATAAGAAGCAGTTGCGGACCGTATTGATGTAGGTCTTCAGGGTGCACCGAAGTGTGTTGAACTTAGTTAAAACTTTTAATCTACGGTGGAAAACGGCTGCTCGTATTTACACGGTAATAGCTCCAATATGGCCTGAAAGTGACAACACTATCGAAGCGAAACCGCGAACGGCTTTGCGACATGAAGAGCACGATAGTTTCTGACTTAAACAACAGTTTCTCAGAACGTCAATCGCAGGAAGAGGAACCGGTGGAAGTAGAAAAGATGTTGGAAGGTATGGCGATAGTGCGGAATATGTGAATTGCCCGCATATTATATTGGGCCCATCTACAGAGAATGGAAGACGGTGAAGTGCAGAAAATAGCTTCGGAATACATGATAGCAGCACCGTTGAAACGAGGACTGGGCAGATTCCAACTGGGCAGATTGTGTGGAACAGGACATACCCTCACCCTTTTTCATTTTTTAAATTTTATAAACCACTAGAAATCAATTTGGTTTTAATGTGGCACCAAGAGGTGCCAATAGGTTTCGTATTTTAGTCAGGTTTATGAGAACCTACACAGCTTCTTTACAACGATGTTAAAACCTTGTTTTCACAGTTTCCTTTTACTCCTATCAAAGGTTTTATTACGACTTTATGATCTCGTAAAATGCTGTTTTGAAATGCCGTTTTAGGACTTATTTATATTATCTTATTATGGTCGGTTGTAAAAGCATTATAAAACCATTTTGCCTTCAGTAAAAGCATTAAACGGCAAATTGGCTATGAGGGAAGTCATTTTAAACATGTATTGAAGTAGGTGTTTCTAAATAACTTTACGTTTTTAGGGGAGTTTTAGAGATCTTCGTGATCCATACAAAAATATGCAGGGTTAAGCACTACTCCAGCACAAAATGATTCTCTTCGTCTTGGGGGGTTTTGTTGACCAAATTATAGGAAACTCGGTTAAAAGATTCTTCGTATAAAAGTATATCTTAGCAATTTGGTCGCTAACCATCCCCCAAAAACACAATCCGGGTAAAGAGAATAATTTTTTGCCGAAGCAGTCCTTAATCCTAAGAATCATACAAAAATCACGATGGAAGGAAAAGAGGGGATGATTTGCGTAGTTTAACTACATCGTCCATTAAGTACGTCAGGCAAAAATTCTGGAAAAATCAAACCTCACTCCCCCTATCGTCCCGTTTTATCTATTCCTTATACATTACATGTCACAGATTTTTAAACCCCCTCCCTTCTTGAAGCGTGACGTACTTAATGGATGCCTCTTAATGATTCACCCCTATTATATCACCTCGATCACGATCCCACAACTAACTCCTCTACTTGCGTTCGTTTTCTCTCTGCAAAAATGGCAGTGTTTTTGAAAAAAAAAAAAAAAAAACACAACAAAAAAAATTAAAATCGTAAGCAAACTTTTAGATTATCTGTGAGAAAACAAACAATTTCTACACGACGATAGACACGATAATGTGCGTGCGTTAAACGTCACAAAGCCTAATTGTATTTTTGCATAGCCATGATGTCACTGACGGCCAAAAATTTAGTGAAAGCGGCGTTTACCGGACAGTTTCCGATTATAGCAAATAAATAGTATAATTCTTATATTACCTATATGCGATCTCTCTTTTGTTGGACATATTTAGCTGATTGTCAATGCTTTTATTGACAAATTGTTTTAAATTTATACTTAATGTAAAAACAGTTGATACATAGTCTTCAGTAGATACATATTCTTGTAACCTTTGCTTATAAATGGTACAACTACGGTAGCTATTCACTATGAATGCACTGCCACCTAGTTTTTAAAGTTGGAATCACTGATCGTTATTGTTTCCAGCAGGTGTTCTAAACGAAACGTCAGCTGTGGGAAACAAATAAAAACTTGTGTTAGTTTCAATGTGGTTTTAAAATGGCAAAAAGCTTGACCAAATAGTTTTATAGTAGTCATTGCGAAGATAAATTGGCTTTTTGGCAAAACTGTGATTTTTTCCAATCGCCATATTGAAATATAAGAGATAATTGAAATGCTGAAAAATAAATGCACCAAATTTTAGATGTAATGAAAATGAACTGTAGATCGGACACCGATTTCTGCATTCTGTTAAATTACGTTATTGAATTCCATAAATTTTCCAAAAAATCATGATTGCTTTATCGAATATATTTATTTTATTTTTGTTTCTGTTGTGGTAAACTCGCATAATTTCAAAGGCGCATTAATTTTTTCTCTTCTTTCCTCCAAAATACCCAAAAAAAAAAAAAAAGAGAATAAAAAAAAAAGAAATAAACGAAAAAAACCAACTTAATTTGGTTTGTTTTTTTTCAAAAAAAAAAAACCCCCCCACCCCAACATTTTTTCTTCATATATTTTTTTCTTAAAAAAAACAAAAAAGAAGTGAAACAGACAAAAAAAGAAAAAAAAAACCAACCACGATTTCACAGTGAAGTTTGACAGCTGTGGCCATTTGGCCGTATTCTGGTTTTCATGGCAGCCAATAGGTTTTATGAAGGTTCTCAAGTTGTCATAACATCTTTCACTAGAACATTTTCAAAATCTTTATGGTCTTATAAAGGTTTTATTAAATTGTTTTCACAACCGTCTATAGAGTCGGCCACTTTGTACAAATTTTGGCTTTAAAGAAGCTTCGAGGAAGTGTTGGTAGGCAAAACAGTTTTGAATGTAGTTTTATCAACAAAGCCGGGAGGACTGCAATACGGCTGGAATAAAACTAAAATTGTTACTCGGGTACTGTGTACAAAAATATCAACCGAATTCATTTGTGAAGTAGCCGATAATAGGAATAGAATCAAATCTTTCCTTAACAACATGGTAAAATCCATATCGGAAGAAGCTCCTGAGCCGGCTGATTATGAGGAAGATTTCATAGGATTCTCAGACTCGGAAAAAGAAGAGCAGATATTCCTAGGCATACAACTCAACAGTTCTGACCTGGATTCCAAATCCGATGATATACCATCGGACAGCGACTTTGAATAAAGGACAGGCAGTCACACACCCCAGCGAGCGTCAACAGGAATAAACATCAGGCTCCCCTACAAAAAAAAGCATTACAAGTAACACAAAAAAAGAGAGAAAAAAGGAAGAAATGGAAAAAAAGTAAGTTGTAGTAGAAGTAGCAGAATAGAAAAAGTTGTTAAATTGTAGAATTAATAAAATAATAAAAGTAGCAAAATAGTAGAAAAAGTAAGACTAGAGGGAAAGTAGTTATCATTGGAAACACCATTTAATAAATAAGGTTTTTCATTTCACCCCCTAACTAGCCTAACTAGACAAAATTCAATTCACATTTTCGGCAAGCCTAGTTTGAAAATATTTCTATTCAGCAAAAGCATTTGTGTATAATGAAGTGTTGGGTTTGGGTGGTTAAGGGGAGTGCGTGAGAGAGAATTTATTGTTGGCCAATGCAGGGCTCCTTCAACGTTTTCATTTTGTTGTTAGAATAAGTATTTGATAGGATGGGTTTGTGGAGTGCCATTGGGACGCAAAAACCAAACGGTATCAATGTGGACATGTTAATCGGTCCCATTCTGAAAGGTTTATAATATCTTGAAGAAATCGGTATGGAGTTTTCATACTATTACGGCCAATTGAGTGCAATACAGACTGGCCATGTGACATACGGGTTTTCTCAAAAATGTTTAGGTAATGATACTTCAGTTAGGCATAAAAATGAATTAATGTACCAGAAACTGGACGGAAACCTGCGCCTACCCAGTGGAGGACCCGGATACGACCTCCCACTGTGTGTCTAGAGTATCGCACAAGCTGACACGTGCAACGGGAAGGATCAATAGGTTGTATAAACCCAGCTGGTAGTAGTCTCCGGATACGCCTTAGTTGAAGGCACGCTTTATAATAATCTTTTACATGCTATGAATTTTTGAAAAAATAAAATTCATATTTTACATAAGCCCTTATAGAAAATTAGTCCAGGAAATTTTAGGATTTCTTATGAAAAATTTTATCTTGGATAGAAAGAAACTTACACATGGACAAAATTTCATTAAATCCGGAAACTGTCAAGACAAAATCAATATATTTTTTAGCGTTTCGGGCTAGAAATGCTCAGTGAAATAATTTTGAACTATGAAGTCAGCCACCTTGAAGACCATGGTTACCCGAATAAATTTCCTGAAAACAATGAATTCATACATGATCTAGATATCAAACCACAGATATTACAAAAAGTTCACATAGACACTAGCGCCATTTATCGGATGAATTCTGATCTAATGTGTACAACCTTCAAAAAGCCCTGACCCCTCGAAAATCTTTGTCGAAGATGCCATCTTGCTATATGCCAATAATCTCGAGATCCAGATTATACAGTAAGTTTACATGCACACTAGCGCCACGTAGTGAGATAATTCTGAACTGTTGAGTCGAGCGTCTGGAAGCTCATAATTTTACAACTAACAAATGATCGCGAGATATTATCTGATGAAACAACAAAGGTCATTTCACATTTAGGGTGAGGCAGTTATTTGAGTGGTTCTCAAGAAATATCAAAATTTCAATTTTGATGCCAATTTGTGAAGAAGAATGCAAATCGCATGAGGTCAAAAAACGATTTTCGGTGGTTTTGGGACCCAAGCTAAAGCAAACTGACATGGAGCTCTGGGTCTAACAATCTCTGTCGACCAGTGTTATTGGAATTACACTCCTTTACACGTGCTTTCGCAATTTGCTTAGTTACCGTGGTTGGTAACTCATATAATCGTATAATTCGTTCCTCTATGAATTTTGCAGGGCCCGATCTGTTTAATTACTATTTCATAGTCACTCTCACCGAGATTCTTGAGTTCACGAATCACTGCTTGCTCGGACTCACTCAAATATATTCCTTTGGCAATTTTGCTGAACCGATGCAACTAATATAACGTAAATAAAACCAACAAAGATTTTTCAGTAGGGCCTAACTGGCAAACGTAAACAATGGCTTCTTGCGTAAATTTCTCGTGGCACAAAGGCTACCCATGTAAGCCTCAAATTCTATCGGATAAATGAACTCTTCCTCTTCGAAATGACCGTGGTGGATCGATTAGGCGAGTTTTCAATGATGAAATAAGGAGTGTATCGAATATAAGCTATCCACATACATTTGCGTTGTACGCATGTATTTGTGATGGCTTTTTATGCTCTGAACACTGCATGCTGTGCGTTTGACTGTCAGCTTTCTTTTGTTTACTTGTTTGTGCGGTTCAAATTCTGCGTTTTCAAAATGTCGCGTATTGAAAAGGAAGTGAAAATTAAGGTTCTGGACACATGGCTAAGTGAGAAGGGTATTACTATGCGAAAATTGGCGAAGCGGTTTGGAATTCATCATCATGGAGTGTTAAAACCATCATTAATAAGTTTGGGGAACACTATTCTTTGGATGAGCTACCAGGAAGAGGCAGAAAACCCGGTTCTTCCAACCCGAAACTGGAGCAGAAAGTGGTATCTCTAATCATGAAGAACAAATCAATGTCAATACGTGATTTGGCCAAAAAAGCAGGAACGAGTGTCGGAATGATCCAGCGTATCAAGAGGCGAAACCACCTGAAGACCTACAAGAAGCAGAAAATCTCGAAACAAAGTGCAGAACAGAAGAAGCGAGCAGCAACAAGGGCCCGGAAATTGTATTCGCGTCTTTTGCAGCGTCCGGATGCATGCGTTTTGATGAACGATGAGACCTATGTAAAGGAGGACTCAAAAACCCTTCCAGGTCCACAATACTTTACTGCCGTCGTTGGGAAGGATGTGAGCGATGCGGACAGGTCGATTCAAGTGGAGAAATTCGGTCGAAAGGTACTGGTATGGCAAGCAATATGTTCCTGTGGTTTGAAGTCAACCATTTTTTACACTACCGGAACGATAAATGCGGAAATCTATCGATCTGAGTGTCTCCAGAAGAGATTGTTGCCTTTATAAAAGAAGCATAGTACACCTCCACTGTTTTGGCCGGATTTAGCGTCGGCTCACTAGGCCAAAACCACTCTCAATTGGCTTGCGGAAAAGGGTATAGATTTCGTTGAGAAAAATATCAATCCACCAAATTGCCCTCAGCCTCGACCCATCGAACGTTACTGGGCAATCGTGAAGAGGGTCTTCAAGAAGACTGGTAAGGCAGCTGGAAACATGCAGGAGTTCAAAAAAATTTGGGCTCAAGCGTCCAAAAAATGCGATGCAACACTTGTCCGGAACTTGATGAAGAGCATTCGATCCAAAGTTCGAAAATTCGTGAAGGAATAACTTAAATTTCATCCGGTCTTCATTATGTTCAAGTTTAACCTCGTACAATAAAGGGTCAATTTTTTGTATGAATAAAATATCGGTTTTCAACATAATTTGAAAGAAAGTTTGTGGATAGCTTATTTTCGATACACTCCTTATTCGCGGAAAAAGCCGTTCCTTACGTTTGTCAGTTAGGCCCTAATGAAAAATCATTGTCGTAATTTAAACCCGGGCTTGTGGCGCACAAAGACCTTCCTTCACTGTGGCTGTATGGTGGTGCGTTTAAACAAATTTCCGCCAATTACGCAATTATTTATCTTGTTCATTGGTGTGAATGACATCAAAATCATATCATACTATTAAAAGCGGAACATTTCAGAAGCCACCACTCTTGATAGTATGAAATTATAATCTTAAATAATTTATTATTTTATACAAAAATGGCAATGCATTTCATGCGAAAAAAAATCAAACGTCAACCGAACCAGTCAGGTATCTTTTGTTCCTGTCGTATTGGAAGGCAAATGTAAGTTCCTGAACTTTGATACCAGACTAATAATTATCAAATATGTATTCATGTCACGTTCACGTTTGACGCTAAAACGTTCATAAACCTAATTCAGATATACTATAAGAATGATATATAGAGTATTCAGACTTCATCCAGCCTATCTGATATGGATCCTTTACCGCAACTGACAAAACTAACTAAATACCTTTTATTTCCTAGCCAGCAGTGACCCAAATCAATCAGACAGCCACAATGCCACATGTTCAGCACTAGTGCGGCCATTGAAATTCTCACACACATAAAACACAGCTCGCTAAACTGCTGCCATGGTCGTTAATATGTTCTGCACCGAGTGTTGACAGCACCCGCGCAGTTCCCGCATTGACCTTCAAGAAAAACACAGAACGTTTATAGCAAATGACTTTCAATTCTGCGGGCCCCCAAAGATATGTGAACCTTCCCACGAGTAGACGTGTCTGTAGCCCGCAGTCGTGAAGGTAGGTGTTCTTAGTGTAAGAACTATTTTTGAACCAGTTTGGTGGAGCCAGCCTGAACCTGTCCGTTGCGCCAAAGCTGACCGCCAATTCAAGCACCTGTTCGGATAGCGTTCGGAGGCTCGCGAATGCAAGTTCACCAACATGGGAAATATGCAAGTGGCCTACTTTTGACACGTACTAGACAATGCCAGGAAGTGATCGTTTTTGACCCCATCGGTCTCTAGCCAACAACACCACCGGATTGCCGGCGTTTTTTTTAACGTTTGTTTTTTGCTTTTCAAACGCTGAAAGCGCGAAGTGCAAACGATAGGCTCATCCTCGCCAAATTCAAATCGTCGAAAAACAATGGAGAGGCTAATATTTCATTTGATAGACACCAGCCTCGAACGCGGAATTCGATTTTGGCGCTGACAAGCAATCGGAAGTAGTCTTCACCGCTACGTCGCTCGTTCGATTCGATTTTGGAAAACTAAGTCAACAGTGCAGTTTGCTTTGCCAACACTATCCTGCAGCTCAAATGTATGCCACTATCGATTGGAAACACGCCACTCGAGTGGTTGGGAATGAATCGCGGGGTGGGGATGGGAAATTTATTAACGGCATGGATTTCAGCTGGTGGTATTCAACTTTGCCAAGACCATCATCGAGGCCGCCAGTGCCAGCGGACTAACTGGGGTTCATGGTTGGGAAACAAAATATATATTGCTTGCCAATCAATACTGACTGCAGCATTGTGGAAACGATGGTGGATTTTCATTTCCATACGGCAAAAGAATGCGACCCCTCCTGAGGGTAGGAAAAAAATGACAAGGATTAAGTTGAAGGTTCGTAGTGGTCCAGTAGGTTTTGGATTTTTTTTTTTGAATAATTATTTTTAATTAAATGAAACGAAATAAAAAAGGACCTCGGGGTGAAATTTAATGGGGTGGATATTTTTAGGAAAGTCCTCGGAAGCTGTGTTAGAAGTCGTGAAGATAAATATAACCACGTAATGTCGTTGATTGAAAAAGAATTGAGATTGTAGTCACTTGTAGATAGAGGGCACTACGAGATATGATTCGGACATATATCAGATAATCGACTTTCACCTATCCTTGTTTTAGAATGTTCTACCAACAGTACACATATGAAAAGTTTCTAAGTGTGAGCAGTCATTAGAAAAAACCTAAAAATCTCAAGTTTTAAGCTCGAAAATCGAATTTTACAGCTATGTTTGTTTGGAATTCTACCAAATAGTATATCGGTAGCAATCTCAAGTTGATAAGTTTTTACTAGCTGATGTAGTTTCAAATATATTGAAGGTCGCTTTTTTTTTAGTTGAAAAAAAGCCTAAAAAATGTAGTTTTTGTTGCTGAACAACACATAACTTTTGATCGATATTTACTAATTATTATCTTCACTACCTAAAGGTTTCAATAGAGCATTGGAAAAGTAGTAAAACAAGCTTTTTGAAGAAAAAAAAAGGTGTTTTGTGAAATAAATGAAAAAAGGCATGAAAAATAATAAAAAGAAGAAGAAATTTAAAAAAAATGTGAAATTTCAATTTTGTTGACCGGCAACTTTTTTGTCCCGCATAGTCCAAGGCTAAAAACTAGCACAAGTTCTATGTCTACACTAAAATTTGTTGTAGCGATTTGCTGCGACCACTTGCGACCAATGAAAATAGAGTGTTTTTTATATTTTCGGATATTGTGGAAAATTTCAAGGCCAGAAGTGAATTCGATTTTTTTCTTTTATTTAAGCCTTATGAGCAGGCTTTTGTAAGTTACATAACCATAGAATATTGCTTATAAACATACTTTAATACATCATAACCAACTGTTGAAAAGGGATAATTGTTTTTAGCAAACACACTGCAAAGAAATAGTGAAAAATAGAAGAACACGATCCCAAAAATCTCAAAAAAATTTCAATTGATGATTTCGCGTCTATAACAGTTTTATATCAAAGACTAGTATATCATTAAGGTAGAGAAAAGTTTTCTCTGTATGTAGTTTGTATGATACTTTATTTAAAATCGAGCCATTATTTGTGAGAATTTGGCGATTGAATTGTTTGTTTACACATTTCGAAACAGTCACGACATATACCTAACACAATTTTCTTTTTTTGCTT
Source organism: Aedes koreicus (assembly GCA_024533555.2). NCBI lineage: Eukaryota > Metazoa > Arthropoda > Insecta > Diptera > Culicidae > Aedes > Aedes koreicus. Next base: position 223,243 of record JAHHFK020005643.1, on the reverse strand, counting down.
TTATGTCTACATTTGGTAGAGTTAATCATCTTTTAGTCTAGTCTTTTAAATACCAACGAAATTTTAACTAACACTCAGCGAAATAAACTTTCGATATTTATAATATTGCTTTATGATTATTTGCCACAAAGAATCGTTATGAATTTCATTAATTTACCTAATGAAATATAATGATGTTGAAAAAATAAGAATATGGAGCCACCTGGATTCGAACCTTCAACGTTGAGGTTATGGGTCCAGTGGCTTGACCAGTAGTATATATCAACACTCGTGAACAGGAAAGCTTAAAGGCGTACAAGAACAACGTTGTCTGAAATAAAATCCATTCATAAGTCAGGCTTATGAAATTTCAAAGCATCGTTCATAAGTTGAACCTTATGAAATTCTTAAGATTATTTGGCTGAGTGTACCTATGCCCTGGAAGTTATACCTAACGGTGCACTATGGTACGAATAGTCAAATCTCGCGACAAAAATCGATAACTCGAAAACCATTTACTTTGGACATATGATGTCCTTCGAGGATTTTATCTTAAAAATAAGATCTATCTTTTGGTTGGAATGTTGACTAGGGTGGTCGTTTTATGTTCATAAAAAAATTCTAACTTTTTATTCTTATGATTTAGAGGAATTTTTGCTCCCACAAAATTGTAGATAATTTTATTTAATGAAACTTTGCTGAAAAAAACTTAAGTTCTATCTCATCTGAGTATCGTTTTATAACAGTTTTTCTAACTTTCCTTAGGTTGGGACAGTTGTTTACTCACATTTATTTATTTAAATTCATTTGTTTATCTCGACATATTTCAATTCATCTGTTTGAATTTATATATTTTTAAATTTAAATGTGCTAAGGTAAATAAATAAATGTAAATCTATTGAGGTAAACATATTAATGTAAATAGATGAACTAACATACATTGATGTAAATAAATAAACGTAAGTAAACAAATGTTAACTTGTCAACACAGACAAATAGATATAACTCTTGCAAATTCTTCAACGATTACGGTCAAATTCAAATGTATCTTAGTTGGTAGTATCGCCACAGATGGCGCCCATAGTGGATTCCATTATGCTTGACGGTAGCACACTACCCCCATCTGTTCAGCTTTATCACCCTTCACAGTGTGCTCAACAGATGGCACAGGTGTGTTAGTGACGATGATTTGTAGTGCAAAATTTTCAATGTGTTATGTCTGCTTGTCTGTGTATTAATGTTAAAAAATAAATGGAGATGGGTTAACATAAAAATATAAACGTTTTCATAAAAACCTCACGTTGTTAGTCACTTTGATGGTAATTGTTGATGCTGCTAACCGAAAGTTATGCAGAAAAAAAGAAAAACTACCTATTTTAAAATGAGTTTTACTCCACAAGGGAACAAAAGGAGACAAAAGATTTTGCATGAATCTTGTAGATGGAAGTTTTACTTTTAGATCACGTATATTGTGTTTGCAAATATTTGCAAATAAGTGAGTAAGATATCTTGAAAAAACGTATTTATTTTACACTTCAACTTCTACAACTTTCTTTATACAATAACTAACAACTATCTTGTATCTTCAAAATATGCGTCCTTTTATGTCCGAAAAGTCATTCCAAAAAAATTTCAAATTCAATTTGATATAAAAAAAAATAGAGTAAAAAAACTGTTTTGTTAAGTCTCACCCTAAGGAAAGATAGAAAAACTGTTATAAAACGATGCGTAGATGAGATAGACCTTATGTATTTTCAGCAAAGTTCCATTAAATTAAATTATCTACAATTTTGTAGGAGCAAAAGTTCCTCTTAATCATAAGAATAAAAAGTTAGAATTTTTATTATGAACATAAAAGGACCACCATAGTGATTATGATGATAATGTAATACTACCATCTATTGTAGCAAGGTAACTTTCCATAGCCGTGGAATAATCTGTAAAACGATTTGATCAGGATTCTATTATTGTTTGTGATCATCAAGCTCCTGTATGAAGGGCCAAAAACGTTTGGGCGGGCCGTAAGCAGAGACACTTACGCGAAACCCGCGAATATAGGGAAAAGGATCTCCTTCCAAAAGCAAGTTCACACTCACAGCACTAGAATCGATCCCTCGATTGACAGAATAAGCCCAATAGATGGGGTCGAAGAGCCCGCCCTCGTTCCGCGAAATGTTAACAATAGGGAGGAGGCAGACCCATGCTCCCTATCCTAATCGTTTTACTTGGGTGCCCTGGTGGTCCCTCTCTTTCCCCGTTATATGTTATTTAATATTTAGCATATTTTGTACAAAACAAAGTAAGATATCATTATTGACAAAAAAAAATAGAGGTTAATTTATACAAATTCCAAACTTGAATGGATTGTTACTGAAACAAAAAAAATTAAAGTTAGATATGTATTAATATCCTACTAGTCCTGGGAAAGCTAAAAACAGAATAGATTATTTCAAATATCAAAGATAAAATTTCAATAAGATATATTATTTTGTAAAACTTGTAATATTTTTTCTCTATACTGTTCTAGTAACATTTCAAAGATAGCAATTGCAATGAACGAAGAGTCCAATTTGATGATTTCTAAAATAAATGGCTTATCTTACCATAATACCACTAAACACAATATTAAAATATAATCCTACGTTGCTTATAAGCACATGCCATTTTTTTATGAACATAGTAGGGAAGCGGTACCTATCTTGAGCTCAATAAGCAGACCTCCAGTGGAAATCGGTGAATATGCACTGAATACCGAACACTAAGTTCACAAGTTATTCACAATTTATTCGTCTACTTACCGTTAATTGTTTAGCAACGCACAAAACATTCGATTCTGATAATTTTCTTCCAATTTAATACGGAAAAGTTGCCACTGCTAGGTACCTATTTTAATAATATCACGAAAAACATTAATCCCATCTGTGTACATATGTTAATCGTACTGATTTTAATCATCAAAAAATATAAACAAGTTAACGCTCTCCACTACTACACCCAACATTAAATTTCTCGCGTGAAGTAGATCATTTGACAGCACTTTAATTGTGTTGGATAGCCTGCATATAACCAAGACAAAATGAACGGGTTTGTTTGTTATTCTTCCATGAGAATATTGACAACAAGACTCACCATAACGTTGGGCATAGAATGCTCTATGAATTGAACTAGTGTGCGTGTTGATGTGTATGCTATACAGTATGTGAGCAGTGCCGCCAAATTTAACAGAGATGGAAAAATATTATTAAATGTGGGATTTTATTTCCCGGTAAATATTGAAAAAATCTACAATTAGAAGCATGTTATTATTTATTTAATCTATGGAAAAATAAAATAGTTCAACTTTGGGCGATTTGTAGCACTCCCACAAAAAAGGTGATATTGAAGTACTTAAACCCATTTCATTCGAATAAGAGTCATAATAAAATAGTTTGGCAACATCAAGCGATTACGTCGATTGAAAACACGGTTCAGAATAGGTGCAAGCGTATTTAAATTATTGTGAAAATTAATCCCATAGTTTTCTCGTATTTTATCACGTATTCGTAGATTCTCGTGTGGCTAGTGTAATAAGTAAAGTGTGATTTTTATGGTTTGTGCAATTACGCAACGAAAATGTGTGAGGATAAAGTGCAATTAAAGAGAAAACTTGGAGTCTGGCTCGGGTATATTCCCTAGTACGGTTAGATCAATACGACGAATTTGTAGTGCAACGGTAAGAAATTGTGTTGAAAATCTGACTGCTTATTATTTTTACGAAAGTTAAGTCTCCGAAACGTTTTTGTAGCTTTTAATTATATTCAAGACCTAATTTTATTTGCCAGGATTATATATTTTTGGTTACTGCGTCCGTTTATTGGAGAAATTAAACATCTTTTTACGTTTGAAGTTGGATGACTGCAGAATGTGATGAATATATGTACTATGGTGAACATAGGTTCCGCTTCCCTAATTGAAGTCAAATTCTCTAACCACCATATTAAACATTCACCCCCCCCTCCCCTCACCCCCCCCCCCCCTCCCTCCCCCTCTTCTTCATTTTTCAATAAAATTAAACGATTTCAATTTTTTGAATATATTTGCATTTCCCATATTCAATCACTACCTTCCTCGTCCTCCCTCCCATGCATTGGACACCTGCGGCATGTGAGGCAAGCTCCTTGACCTTCTTCTGAAATCCAGATTTCTTGCCAAGCATTGCAGGAGCTCCATCGGTGCAAACCCCACAAAGTTTTTTCCACTGCAAGTCACCAGATTCAAAAAACGCCTTGATTTTAGCCATGATATCATCACTTTTGGTAGTAGTTTCCAAGTCACAACAGAAAAGAAACTCCTCCTTTAAATCGCCAGCAGAGCATACGTACTTCACAAACACCAACAGCTGCGCACAGGAACTGACGTCCGTGGATTCATCGAGTTGAATTGCGAATAAAGGAGATTGTTTTATTTTTTCCAGAACTTGCTCTTTCCCGTCTTCGGACATATGGGCAATTCGTCTTTGCACAGTGTTGTTTGATAATGACACTTGCCGCATTTTCTTTTTCACTTGCTTCCCCAAGAACCAAATTCACCATTTTCAGCATGCTAGGTTTGATCACAGTGTCTCCAATCGTATCGTAATCGTTTTTTTGTTATTAGCGATTTCCAGTGCTGTCTCATATGACGCCTGCACTACTGCTGTGTTTTGTTGTTGAATGCTGCCAGTGCCAATGGCATCGAATCTCCACATGCTTTGTACTATGCTCGGCATGCTTGGTATCCAAATGCCGTTTCAATTTTGATGGCATCATTGATTCAACACTCAACACAACGCCACAAAGCACGCACTGTGGCTTATCGACGCCATTAACGATGAAAGTTGTGAAACCGAATTTCATATAATCCTCGGAATATTTGCGTTTCTTTTCCATTGTGAGGACGTCTATAAAGTACAACATAATCTTGTTCTTTTCTGTAACTATTTTAAATTTATTGAATACTTTACCTATTCAAGTTGACAATATTTAGTTTACAGCGGTAAACCAAAATCTCAGCAAACTTTTAAATGTGGAAGCAACAAATTGGTCGGTTGATTGATTCACAAAACAAATGAGCTAACTACTACTGCGCATTCATTGAGTTTTTCTTCACGTTTAACGAGGCACCAGGACGCACACTAATACTCACATCTCAGTAAGAAGGAAAGAGCAAGTAAAAAATGAATCCATTCAATCGCGTGTGCTAGCAAGAAAAAGACAATGGAAGATGCAACTGTCCTTCGTTGCCTTCCGTTCACCACTACTCTCCTCTACTCGAATGAATTATAAGACGCACGAAGACCAAAATATACTAGTTTATTCTTTAAATTCATGCACTTTATAAGTAGGTTGCATTTTATTTGATGGATCAGTTATTTTTTTTTTTATTCTGTATGCATAAAAATTGTCACGCTGGTCAGACGCCCTCGAACTCTCTAGAAGGCCCTCGTGACCCCCCTGGAAGCCCTGCCTCAGAGGTACTATGGTGGTATTGTTTTACCTCAATTTGGTATTCGCACAACATTGTGGGAACAATTTTATGGTATTATCCTCGGGTATTTTACTTCTTAATCTGAGCTCTTAAATACCAAGGCCAGTTATCAAGTTATTCGTTCCTGCTCTGGAACTAAAAAAAAACGATACCTAAGTTCAATATTAGGTATTTTTGTTTATTGAGCCCGGTATTTTTTGTTTGTCTGGTTAAGGTAAAAACAAGATAGAAAATATTTCGATATATCACTGTGCCGGAAATTGAGAAGGATGAGAACAAATAGTTTGGTGCTCCAATAGTAACTAAATGAACATAAACTAAGAGAGAAGAGTAAGGACCTGTTTCGGAATATTTTAAATGAGTTGAAGTAAAATCGAGACTTTGAACCACCCTTATTCAAATAATGTGAGGAATGTCATTGAAAGGCGGAACCATAACAGTAATGTTCCTTCAACCACTAACCAACAGCAAGCATTATTGTTTTTATAACGATAAAACAAAAGGTAAATGTCGTATAGCTTCTGCTGATTCCATAATATTTTCAATCATCTCTGATTATGTTATTGCAACAAAAAAAAACATATTCTTAAAGAACTTTTCTTATTTGTCATTCCAGGTGCGCAACGAGATAATACATTGAAAATTATTTGTAAGTAATGAATCCAGCTCGAGCAACGGAAATGAAGTTGTAGATCCAAAGCAAAAAAATACAAGGTACAGCCCAATGGGGTTGTGCGCAAAGGTGACGTAGGACTACGCAGCAATCTAATTCCCATACACGTCAGGGCCATCCGCTAATTGATTTAAGTCAGTCCTGAAAAGGGCCAAGAAAATTCTATTGTACACTCTTTAGAAAGCATTTGGTGGCTCTTAATTATGATACGGCCCCGGTTGTATTTTCTACGATGGTTGAGAGGGCCACTATCTCTAACGCGTAGAAGATAGTTATGGATCTGTTGGTTCATTGGTTGTTCACCGCGCTTTGCCATTTACTCCGGGACGCGGCGTTTAAAGCAATGGAAATTTCAAACAGCACAAGAGAAAAATTCATCCAAACGAACTCTTCAGTTGGCAAACTAATTTGGTCGTCCTGAAAAAGACGGATTTAGTTGACGGGGGTGAAACAGTTCGCGATTGAACTTGGACTTTCTTTCTTGGTTCATCTCGTGGGATGATTGATTCTTGTCTCGTTGTCACGGGTGGCTTTTTCCCGCCAACTTGTAGGCTTCAGCAGCCATGTTTCTCGCAGCGAGGTTGACGGGAGCATCGGCAACAACAGCCAACTGCACCAACGCCTCTCTGGGCAGTGACTGCTCGTCCAACTGCAAATCCTACTCTGCACAGCTCCACGACCGCCGGAAAACTAAATCAAAATGCGAAGGTGTACCCCTTATATAACATTCATGGCTGCCTAGGAGACGTTCCTTACTTAAACATGAAGTCTGTGCGCGGAAAGTACTGTGCATTTGGTAAATTTACTATGAAAAATCGATATTATAAGACACCACTTCATATTTGCGTTAATTTTATTAGTTGCATGCTAAAAATCAATAGTTTGAAATATTTAAACCGAAGCGTAGAAAATGTTCCGATCGATTGGTGCAAACATTTTGGAAATCAATCGTGGAATGACTAAGTTATTAACGTTCAAAACCTATATATTTTTCGTGACGCTCCAAATTTTCGCAATTCGAACGTGTACCCCAGTATTGAAAACACAGACGTAGTCTTACGTCAAAACCTTCCATTAACTGTGACTGATAAACTTCTTGCGTGACTTGCCCACCAATTTTCAATTTATCCTCTTCAGTTTCCATGCACTTCCATCTACAGCAACATACCCCCAGTTAATGTGTTACCGTTGTGAGGCATAATAGCATTTCAAGAGCACTCGTTTTTCTTTCTCCTGTCTTTCAATCATCAGCCTTCTGCAACCAATTTATAATAAACTCCCACGCAGCTCTTTTCAAATAGCAGATATATTCGAATACACACTCAAAACAAATTCCCCCTCTTGGGCCATGGCAATCAATTCGAGAAAACAAATTTATTTTAAGCACAGCAATGGCAGGAGCAGGAAATCCTTTTTGCACAGCTTTTTCGTCACGGCTCACGCTCGATTGCATGAAAGCTGCGGTAAAATAAACATCCCATTTCCGAGTGGGGAAAGTTTTGAGCGGGTTTGTAAAATTTAACTGCGATCCTCCTAAAACAAACTCGATACGTACGATGTATTTCTAATACCCACGGGGGCTGGAAGGTGTTGTTAAGGATATTTAGCGTTCAAAATTAAAAGGACTTACCTGCGAGGATCGATCCTCTCTGTGTTGACAGAAAGAAGTGAAACCGTTTTGTGAAATGTTTCCCTCACAGTACAATTATTTTCGTTTGAGTAACGATTTGAACCCACAGTAGGGATGCTATTAGGTTCACTCCTGAGAAAATATCTAGTTATTGCATTTAAAAACTAGGAACAGCTGATCAGTTAATAATAAATAAATAATTTACAAAACACTTTTTTAAACTATCTATCACAAGTAAAAACGAGCAAATTCGTTTAAATTCCAATAGAAAAAGCTTATTCTTTGACCGATAGGCCTTCTTCGTCTGTTTCTTATTGACTTCTTGTGTGCTCGACAACTTATTATATCACCGAGTCCGTTTGAGTAAACTATTTTAATGCTGTTGGGTTCATAGGATATACAATGCATTATTGTTGGTACATAACAGAATTTCAAATTATTACAGTAATCGAATGTTTTAGAAAAAAAATACAATTTCTTCTCATATCTTCTACGCTTTATTGAAATTTCTATCGGCCATGTATCATATATGGAACAGAAACCAACTCGCCAGGCAAGAAACAACAACACGTTCAAAGAAATGCATAATAACAACAAAATCATGGAAGCTCTTAATTCTAGAAATTTTAAATGTTGATCCACCTGATTAATAAGCAAAAGAGTTATTCAAAACGCCCGGATGGTTCTTATCGCCAGAATCAATAATATTTGCGGAACATTTTACATTTACTTTTGAAATAAAAATACCGGCAATTTGCTTTCAGATAGCATCATTGAAACAACTTCCGTCCACGACATGCAAATGAACGAATCTTTTCCTACCTTCACAGCAAATACCAAAAGTGAAAATATCCGCCATGAATATTGATTAGTGAGAGAGCAATTTTCCATCCATCAGGGGCCCCAAGTAGCAATTCAAATGCAAATTGGTTTTATTCATGTTTTATGGTAGTTTTATCAGAGCATTATGGAGTTCATCCGGTTTTATCAGGGCATTTTCCAAGTTAAGGTGGTTTTAATTCATTAACAGTTCTCAAGAGTGATTAAAGAACACTTGAAGAAACCTCCATAAAACTACATCATTTATAAGTGTAATTCACCTTATCAGTAGTTTTATAAGATACTTGATCCCCCTCTCAAGACATCGTTTCGCAACTTGCATAAAACCTGATAAAAGTTTTGTAAAAGTTTTATGACATTCTTCTTTAAGATGAATGTATCTTGGAAATGCTGCCATAAAACTCTCTTAGAACCATTTGATTTTAAATAAGAGCACATATTCTTGAGAAAGAACATTATGTGAAAAATAAACAAACTGTCACAATGGACGCCCACAGGTGGAAGAAATTAAAAACTAGCGGATCGTTCAAGCGGAAATTCAATAAAAACCTATCCAATATATTGAACACTCCTTCATCTCAGCCACCAACGACAATTTTTTTTTTGACCATTCCATTGGATTCGCAGCCTACTGAGACTAACTTATCAAAAGGGTCTATGCGTTATGCGTAAAACGAATAAAATAAAATGGTGCAATGTGTCGCCAGTTGAAAACCGAAATGCATAACTCATGATATTTGATTTTATGCCAGTTATGCAAGTTAAACCTAACGTCTCAGGTAGTGCGTTATATGGCGCACCACCGTGGAAATACAGCGCAGTACTTTTGACGTAAGGTTTAATGTGCACTACGATTGTCAAATGTTATGTTAATGTTGAATTCTCCCGAGTCGTGCATTTCAGTTCCCAATAGGCTACACAATATTTATACTCGTTGCAAGTAAAAATTAGTATATCATCTGAGCGAAAATCGATTTTTCCCATGATCCGCACGTTTAATCCAAAGTCGGAAGTAGTGCGCTGGAATCGCTCAGTGATCCACTACACAGTGCACTTCTTCCAACGCTAGGTTCAGCGTACAGATCAAGAGAAAAATCATCTTTCGCTCAACTGATGTTTCAGCCATCGACGCAATATTATTATCTGTTCTTCTTCCCAAATCCATTGTTAGCATATTCAAGTTAGAGTTTTTTTAATGTTTTAATCGCCTTACGCTGGTGATTAAAAACAACAAATTATAAGCTGTAATTATGAACAACAACTATGCATAGGCACTTTTGATTTGAACGTTCACATTTTCTTTGTTTATGATGTGCCTTCTCCACACTGATTTTATGGCTATCTTACGAAAGACTTGTTTACCTTGAGCAATTCAAACAAGTTTTATTCAAGCGTTACTCCTCTTTTTCAAGAATAGAACAAGTAAAGATGAACTTATCGCGCTCCTAAAAAATCTTGTTAGTCTTGTGCAAGAAATATTAGTTTTATATGCGTTTTTATGGTAGTTTTAGATAAAACCATTGAAAAAATGGCGAGCGTGGCTATTCTGGATTCCCTCCGAATGGTAGCCATTTTCATATATATGCAAAAAACTCTCGTTTTTCCAATGCTACGAACAATTTCTGCTGTTTAAAATACATTTTGAAACTTAAAATGGATTGTAGACACAATTTATTCAAGATCTAACAATTTATCAGCCATGTCATCTAATTGTTGAATTGTTCCCTCCCATCACCCACCTTCTTTTTCATTTTCATTATTAGGGTATGTGTCCCTTGACTCAGCCTAATATGCAACAATCGATTACATTTTTTACTATAACTCATAAAGTATTTGAGCTGGAAGCGATATTTAACTAGTTATACACTTGCTTAGATATGTTCAATATGCCATTTGGTAGTATGTATCACGAAAAGTTACACAACTCATTTTATAAAGTCAGAAACTTTCGAGGGATATGGATGTAATGTCGGTCTATAAGCGCCAAATTGGGTCTATTCATGGATGCAAGTTCGTCCCATTCGACAGATTTGTTATTAAATGTTGTCTTCTGTACGATTTATTTTTCTGATTCGATTTTCTGTTTCAATGCGTTTCCAGCTGTATTCGCTCTACCCAACAAACAATTTCATAAATCAAACTATACTAAAACTGCTAAGAAACACTTAAGTGATTTTCACATATGATTTAGCAACCATTTGATAATCAAAACATTATAATTCACTCTACACATATTTTGTTCCTTTAGTTTGTGTTAAGATGACTCATATCGAAAACTTTCAACCGAAACTCAGACATTTTTATTGTAAATTTTACGAATAACAACATTTTTACTACGCTTTCCATACAACAGGCCAAAGTTGGGAACATGGAAAAAAATATGTTCCCCCCCTCTTCCCCTCCCCCCCCCCCCCCCTCCCCTCCCCCCCCCCCCCCCCCCCCCCCGTCAAATCTTTACCAAAACCGGGCTTGCGACATATCAATCTTCGTGATTTTGCAAACATAGATCTGCGGAGGATATTCTGAGGATTTCTGACCATACTGGCCACTAAAAGAGGCCCTGTGAGATCCGAGTTCCACCTGAGAAGGGGCCATATTCAAAAGGCAAAGGGTAAATGTACCCTTCTTTTTGGGGAAATGCTCCTTAAACTTTGGAAAAATGTTCCTTAGATGCGTTTGCCCGGTATAATGCAATCGGAGGTATTAACCTTCTGGTTAGCGCTTGCCGGGTGTTTTGACGGGTCTTAAGTTTCTTCAAGATTGTATAGTTTTGACGGGTTTTAAGTTTCTGAATTTAAGAGTCGTCAAAACGAAATTAAGACTCTTCAAAATCAAATTAAGACTCGTCAAAATGAAATTTAAACCCGTCAAAACTACCCAGAAGATTGCGGAGCGAAGCTCCGCTATACAATCTTGAAGAAACTTAAGACCCGTCAAAACACCCGGCAAGCGCTAACCAGAAGGTTACTACCTCCGATTGCATTATACCGGGCAAACGCATCTAAGGAGCATTTTTCCAAAGTTTAAGGAGCATTTCCCCAAAAAGAAGGGTGCTTTTACCCTGCTGCCATATTCAAATAGTTACCAAAATCTGGCTTACGACACATCAAGCTTCATGATTTTGCAAAACTTTGTCTTTGATAGACATTCCTATGGTATCTGACCATACTGGCCACTTGGGGTGGCCCTGCTAAATTTTGAGTTCCTCCGGGAAAGTGGTCATAACCAATTTCTTACCATACCCTAGCTTGCGACATATCAAACTTTATGATTTAGCAAAAATAGGTCTTCGGAGGACATCCTGAGGATTCCCGACCACACTGGCTACTTATGGAGGTCCTGCGGGATTCATTTTTTTTCCCCGAAAAAGTGGCCACATCCAAATCTTTTCCAAAACCTGGCTTGCGACACAACAAACTTCATGATTTTGCAAAACTTTGTCTTCGGAGGACATTCCGAGGGTGTCTGATCATACTGGCCTCTCAAGGAGGTCCTGCGGGATTCGAGTTCCTCCAGGAAAGTAGTCATATTGAAATCGTTACCCAAACCTGGCTTGTAACATATCACACTGCATGAGTTTGCAAAACTTTGTCTTTGGATCATTATCCTTTTCAACCCAGGCTGAATCTGGATCCGTGATGCTTGAAGTATCGGTTTTCGAGTCACTCAACATTTTGCACAAACATAGTTCACACTATAGAACAAAACAAAAACCAAAACCAAAATCCTTTTTCAAATATCTTAAATATCTATTGACGTTAGCTCTATGCTTGCCTTGGCTAGTGATACATGCCTCAGCTAAACCATTTTTTTACAGAAGGATACTGTCGAGCTGGTAAAGAAACGCACATTTTAGTGCATCAAAGCGTAACGATATTCAGAAAAAGAGCATTAAGAAGACGGACGGATTACAAAAGTGAGGCGAGGTCTTCTTTGTTCAATCTACTCTACGAGCATAAGCAGTACGATAAAGTTTCCTGGAAAATGCTTTGGTTGTTTTCAGAAGACAAAGTTTCGCAAAATCATGAAGTTTGATATATCGCAAGCCAGCTTTTGGTTACGATTTGAATATGGCATTTTTTTCGGAGGAACTCGGATCACGCAGGGCTAGAGTGGTCAATATGGTCAGGAATCCTCAGAATGTCCTCCGCAGACCTATTTTTGCAAAATCATAAAGTTTAATGCATCGCAAGCCAGGTTTTGAAAACATTTGAATATGACCCCTTTCCGGAGAAACTTGGATCTAGAAGGGTCTCCCTAAGTGGCCAGTATGGTTAGAAATCCTTAAAACGTCTTTTCATGACCCAGTTTTACAAAATCATGAAGTTTGATGTGTCGCAAGGCAGGTTTTGGCAATGATATGAATATGGCCACTTTTCCAGAGGAACTATCTAGTGGGATCAACGGTGGAATGGCCCTAGGCTTAGTTTTCAAAATTTTTGTAAACTTCCAGAACGGCTTTGGACAATTTGGGAGAGAGCGGATCTTGTCGGCAAAATTGTTATTCTTATGGTCCACCATTCTGGCCTTAATAATTTTTGTCACTCGATTACAGTGACAAACCAGTTCGCCGGTATTGCCTTCGGATGGCGTTTCGCAATTGTATTGCATCTTTAGTGGATCTATCAATGGGTACAGATTTGCTCACCTGATCAATCACCGGTACATGCTGCTTCCGGCCCTGGAAGATCTTCAGTTGCCGATCAATGTCATCAGTTGACTCGACGTGCACGTTGAAATGGACGGTGTCGTCGACATGTTGTCGGAACCTTTCCCATCTGGCACAATGTTAGTTCCGTCTGGAGATCCGATGCCGGTTGACCGAGGACCCAACTTCGGTCACCAATGGATAGTGGTCCGAGTTGAGCTCCTGGTGTACTACCGGCTGGGCGATGTTGTTCCCCATGTTGGTGAGGAAGTTGTGGATTGTCGAATGGACCCCGGATCTGCTCAACCGGGTGGGAGTATCCAGGCCCAGGACGGTGTAATGGCTCTCTTCCAGGGGCTCCTCCTGTAGAATGATGCCATTTCGGTTGCGCCGGGTGTTCCCACAGTTTTCTTGTTTCGTATTCAGGTCGTCGGCGATGATAAACTGTCGTTTCGAAGCACCGTTGTTGTGCCATTGGCGGTGCTGGCTTGCTTTGGACAATAGGCCGCGATGATGGTGATAGGGCCGGCGGCAGATACGACCTCAACTCCGATGGATTCCAAAAACTGCAGCTGGAAGCTCGGAAGCATGTGGCAGTTGATGTTAGCCGATAGCCAGGAATGGAGACGCTTGAGGTGCGTCTCCGTGACGATGGCGATGTCGATGTCCTTCCTTTTAAGGAAGTCACCGATTTCAATTACTTTGTTCCGGATGGAACAAGTATTCCAATTGAGAATGTTGATGGTCCGTTTACGGTCCATACTTAAAAATGAACATCATCGTCACGGATGTGGCGGCTTTTAGCTGTTCCTCCTTCGAGTGGCAGTTCTTGAACGAGTCGTAGAGCTGTCCATTGACGGGTGGTTGCGTGGAGGTATTTCAACTTGGATTGCCTCAGCCTGGAGGAAGAGCCGGTGTGGGGGCGGCGGCGGCCGTCGCGAATCGATGCTGAACGGAAGCTGACGGGCGGTTTGCATGGCGATGACATAATGGGATCGGCGGTAGGTTTGGCTCTTCGTAATGAAGCGTCGGGAAATTCTCCTCGGTCATCGGAGGTGGCGGACCAAGCCGGGACTTGTTGGATGCCTGCTTGCGGATCGCCAGAAATTCCTCACGTTTGGGGCAGGCTCGATTGCTGCTCTCGTGATTTGCGCCACGGTTGCGCACTTCAGTAGGGCACCTTTGTCCATCGAGGCACAATCCTTGGTGGCGTGTGCTCCGGCACACTTGCAACACCGCGATTTCATGTAGCAGTTTAGAGTTCCGTGGCCGAACGCAAGGCAGTTGCCACACTGCGTCACTTCGTACTGCATCGAGCGATACCGGTCCCACTCGACGATAATGTTGAATAGGGCCCGCGTTTTCATCAGGTCCGCCATCGTGACGGAACCCTTCTCAAGGTGGACCAGATATAGTTGGTCGCGATAATCTTTTGGAAAACACCTTCTGAGGCTTCAGTGCCACCGCTTGCAGCTCGGCGAAGATTGCCTCCGGAGTGAGTTCCGGAAGGCCACGCAGAATCACCTTCAGCGGCTTGTACAGCGGATGAATTTGGATAGCTGCAAGCTCGGTCCTGAGTGCAGCAATGTCCTTTGACGTGGTGAAAAGCGTGGGACCTTAATCTTCTGTACCGGGAGCATGGAGAATTGATTGCTCGCTAATAGTCGAGCGTTAGGGTCCGCTGCCCGGTTGCGGAAAGGTTTCGGGAGCGGATGTCATCGTCTGTCGATTTTTACGACCCATTGCCACGGCAATAGGTCGAGCGGGAAAGTTTGCCAAACTTTGCAGCGCTTTCTTCTGGTTTGCCACCACCGAAAGATGAGCAAGCGCAGGTGATAAATTGCGAGCCGGACATGCAATCGGAGCATGGAGAAGACGAATGAACCACGAATTGCATCAGTTGCTGGGAGAACCTCCTATCGTACACATCGCTAGCATCGGTTGACTACAGTGGGCTGGGCATGCCGTAAGAATGTCGGACGACAGGCTGTTGAAATGATTATTGAAAACGAATCGACGGGCACAAGGAAAAGAGGACCCTTCGTGGACTGCGGGGCTGGCGAAATGCAGCCATGGACCGGATGGAATGGAGACGATTTCTGTGTCCAGCAGAGGCCATCCCGGCCTTGGTCTGATCGGTAAGATAAGTACCTCGAGCGCTGAGCCACGCTGCGTCTTGTCCCTGCCGGATTTGAGGCGAACACCATTTTGGCCGGGTTGTTTCCGGCATCCTGACGACATGCCCGGCCCTTCGTATCCTGCCAGCCTTTGTCACTCTCTGGATACTTGGTTCACCGTTTAGGCAGTCAGAAATTTGATACAAAGTGATAGTTTTTGGAGTCTGATAGATTTTCAGTGGAACGAGATTGAACGAGGGGATACGAAATTCCGAACGGCGAGCAAGCAACACAATTAGTTGCAGCAACTTGATTGTAACCTGATCGAATCACATAGAAGTTACATCAACCGATTTGCAACGAGTGTGCTGCAAGAGCAGCTATTTCTACTCTAGACATGGGTTCCAATTATTTCAATGCCTGTGTACGGTTGCAGTTAGCATCTCGATGTAGTTTTATGCAATGTTCATTCACTAAATATCGAAAATAAAAAATGAAGTCAAATGGAGAAATAGTTTGAAAGAGGCAATAGATTAAAAAAAAACCTACACAGCGTCTCGATTCTTCTTTATTCACACTGAGAAGCTTAGATTAGCTGCACTTCAAGTCACACAATTGCACAGTCAATTGATATTACGTAGCCCCGATTGTGGGAGATTTAATAATTACTTATTTTTGAATTCTCCATTTAAAAACAACATCCTTTTCTTTATTCAAAGTAGCAATGTTTTCCCGCCGAGCAACAATCAAAAATCAAGAACACTTGTGAAACATTCCAACTGGAACAATTCCATCCATGACTACAAATGGTGATTCATTGATGGACCCCTCCCCCCTACCCCCGCTTTGATTACTGGAGCACCTCTTGTTATCGAAGCGAGAAGCTCCTAACGGCGCTTTGGTCCGGGAAACAACTTCATGCAATCGCCTGAAGATCCCTGAAGCCTTTACAGCTGAAATGTCCCAAAATGGTTTGAAACAGTATCGATCCAATTGCCCAGATTTGGGTACGATACAAAAATTTCTGGGAATTATCAACCGTTAGGTGAAGAAATAGTCAATGTAGTCATTTGTTTTGAAGAAGTGATGGGTAAAGATGACGGATTAGGTTGACAGTTTTACTGTGAAAGGTATTCACCGAAAAGTTCGAAAGTCCAGCTGAGAAGCTGACGAATGATTTTCTGTGTATTTTAGCTTTCAAGCTTAATAGAAGACTTTCAAAGCAGTCTCTCAGATACCACCGATTAAGCGTGTATCTGTGTGTGTGTGTGTGTGTGTGTGTGTGTGTGTGTGTGTGTGTGTGTGTGTGTGTGTGTGTGTGTGTGTGTGTGTGTGTGTGTGTGTGTGTGTGTGGTGGGGGGGGGGGGGTGTGTGGGTGTGTTATAGTATGGGGTTGTTTCCAGAGAAATACAATCACCTTTTGTCGAATGTACTGAAGTAGAAAATCCGAATTTCTTCGCATTCATTAACCGGAAATAGTCTCACAGCCGCATGATACAGCACAATCACAACCGCGCCCATTGCAATCCACAGTCCGAAAACAATTTGCAACCGTTGCCTGGCAACACGGTGCCCACAGTGGCGTCGCCAGAACTCGGCCTGACGTGGCCGTCCGGTACGGTTACACCGACACTGCCCAATTCTAGCGTCGTTGTATTGGAAAGCAGGATTCCGATAGTAATCGCTTGAGAAAGAGCTGTAGTACACGTCTGCAGCCCGCAACGTAAGAGTAGTCATATTGTCCATTATTCGTTCAACCTTGATGTCTATGTAAATGTTCATCAATCCTCTAATACTGTTCAGCATAATGTTTGTCCTTTCGTGGAACCGTCTACATTTGTTGGGCTCTGAACGATTCCAGTAAGTCAGGTCCGTCTGCCAACAGCCGTAAGGAGCAACGATTCGGGCGCTGTAGCGGAACATCTGCTCAAAGTTGCACGTGCCGTAGAATGTCAGTACTCTGGAAGTCTGAATTTTGTCGCCGTAGTACTCAAGATCGACGCAAGGGTTCCTGACTAGCTGATGGGACAGACTGGAGTGCTTCTTGCGGACATCCATCAAGAGCAGCTCGCTGTTTTCTGTTACGTACTGCAGACGTTTAGGTCTTGGTGAACGCTTGCAAGGCCGGAGTTCGATTACGGACCGCACTGGTTCCAGGAGAACTAGAAGCAAAAACAGCATCGGTGTTGCTATCATGGTGCTTATGGTGAAATAGCTTTCCAATTACCAGTTGGCCGGCTTTTATAATTGGTGGTGCTTAATCGATTGTTTGCCGACTGATTACCCGTTGCGTAGCGTAATTATCCCGAAGGCGTTCAGTATGATATGGAGCAAATTCAAGAGCAAATGTTTGATCAATTTTACAAGACTGTTCCCGTGGCCATTCCGTCGAGAAATATGCAAAAAACAAGAATATTTGCGAAATATTTAAAAATATTACAACTGGAATGAACTCACCAAAACCATCGTCGAATAACACAACAAGTTAGCTGGATCTAGAAATGGTAATTCTAGAAAATGTCAATTCAAGACAGCGTTCTGAAGCGGCTGTGAATCGACCATAGATTGATGCAAATAGTGAAAATTGTGCTCTCCTGTGCTTAAAATATTCCAAATCGCGTCCCAAACAGTCTCCTGAAATTTGAGCTATTTTGATAAGAAACTGAAACCAACACAGAAACCCATATGAAGTTTGCGTGGACATTACTATGGTATAGGCAAACTGCCACTGCAGCCAGTATGTCAGACAACAGTAAAAAAAAAAGACAATTGTCAAGGTTTTATCCCGAATCGAAAAAAGGACCATTATCAAGAGCAAGTTGAAGAAATGTGGACAAGCAGTCAGGATCTGATCTGGTTTGCAGAATTGGTGGACAAAGATGGCAGATCCGATTGACAGTAACTATTGCCGGAAGCTATTTTGTGAAAAGGTATTTCTTGTATTTCAACTTGAACAAACTCACCAAATACAACAGTTATTGAAAGTGATGCCAACGAAATGCAGTCTTCAATACCTTAGTCTCGCTTTTATGGTATTTGAAAATCAGACCTTCCCCACATCACTTTTTCGAAACCAAGCTCACAGCCACAACACAGCACAGCCCAACCAGAATCGCCCCCGTAGCAATGGCCCAGCCAAACACGGACTGTGGCGACTGTGGTCTGGCAACCGGGCGCTCACAGTGCCGTCGCCAAAACTCGGCCTGACGGGGCCGCCCGGTGGAGTTGCATCGGCACTGCCCAATCCTAGCGTCGTTGTACTGGAAAACAGAACCCTCGTAGCGCTTGCTTAGCGGAATTCTGTAGTAAAACGCTGTGGTCCGCAACGTAAAATAGGTCGTATTGAGTATGCTCCGTGAACCCGTGACGTCGATTAGAATGTTCATAAATGATGCATAACTGTTCAGCATAATGGTTGACCTATCTTGAAACCGTCTGCATTTGCCGGGCTCCGATCGATTCCAGACGGCCAGTTCCGCCTGCCAACAGCCGTAGAGAGCAGAGATTCGGGCGCTGAAGCGAAACATCTGCTCATAGTCGCAAGTACCGTAGATTGTGAGTTCTCGGGAATTCTGAATTTTGAAACCGTAGTACTCCAGATCGACGCAAGGGTTGACGAATAGCTGATGGGACAGACTGGTGTGCTTCTCCGGGGTATCAACCGTTAGCATGTCGCTACTTTCCGTTACGTACTGCAGAAGTTTCGGTTTAGGCGAACTACTACAAGGCTGGAGTTCGATTACGGACCGGACTGGTTCCAGAAGAACTGGGAGTAGTAGCAGTACCGCTGTTGCTATCATGGTGCTGCTGAAAAAGCTTCTGCGATGGGTTGTCCGGCTTTCAAAGCCCTCGTGGTGTTATGTCGATTGTTTACCGACTGATGATGTCCTTTCCAGTACCGTCATTATCCTGAATGACTCAATTGTGATTGAGCAACGACTTGAAATTCATTTGAGTCGTTGCTGACTACGATGGTTGCTAACATAGCTACACGCAACTACGCACACAGTTCAATTACGCACAACAGTGACATCAGTTGGGCTGGACAACTGCCGTGCACAGTGCCGTATCCAAAACGCCGCCCGACGTGGTCGGCCAGTTTGGTTATGAAGATACCGTGTGTCGTGGGTCGTCGACGGAAATTCGTAGAAGAAGTCGCTCCGAATCAGAAGAACAGCCACATCTTCCGGCTCAGGTTGCTCCTCAATTTTTACGAACACAAACGAGAGCACACTTGGGAGGGTAACCGTTGCATTGATCGTTTAGAACTACCACCGGGTTTGGAGCAGTTGTTCCCGTAAGCAAGTTCCGCATTCCAACATCCGTAAAGGTGATCGGGTCGGGCGCTGTAGCGAAATATCTGCCCAAAATTGCAGATCCCGTAGATGGTGATAAGCCTGGACTGTTGGATTGCCATACCGTAGAATTCCAACTCCACGCATGGGTTCATCACCAGCTGATACGGTAGACTGGTGGATATCTCCGGGAGTTCACCGAACAGCTTAGGGCTGTACTGTGTTGTGAATTCGCCAACTGCTCCAAGTGAGGCTTGCATGGTTGGAATAGTTGGAGTGATTCTGATTTCAGGAGAACTAGAAGACGTGGAAGGAGGCATATGATGAGGAACATTGTGTCAGCCAAGGATCAGAAGTGTTGGTAAAGGCGACGTTATGCCTAATGATTGTTGAGGACATTCTTTCCAACGACAAAAGCACATAATTCATTAGCACTTAATGGCAGTTTTTTTTGTAACTCACGGAGGGTAACCTGCCATGAAAATTGAACTTCTTAAGGCCTGTACTCGAAAAAAATGCACCAAACATAAGTGTTCGCCTAAAATTTATTTTAAGTCGGATTTCTTGAAACTTTCGGGGAATGAACTAATACATATGGATTATATTTTGGCATAATTACTTTATTCAATTTCCTTTCCATCGCTGAAAGCCCGCACCTTTCTCTTAAGACCCCTCATTACATTTTGTGCAATGGTGGCGCCGACCTTTTTGGTCACTTTCATCCATTCTTTCTTCAACTCCAGCTCGTCCATAGACACCTTGGACGATTTTCGAACTTTGGCCTTCATTATGGCCCAAAATCTTTCCACCGGACGAATCTCTGGTGAATTTGGGGGGTTGGCGGTTTTTGGTACAAAAACAACGTATTTATAATGCATTTAAGGTGAAATAATTGCTTGAAAGGCTGTCGTGAAGACGCTCTGGAGCTGCTTATTGGCTACCTGAGTACAACTCTGGTAGATTTTAATTAAAATAAGATTTACTAAACTCAAAAGGCTTAACATGTTAGAGAAGCTAATTTAATTAAAAAATAGCTTTAATTTAGACTGCTCAACTAAGATTGGGTTGCTCATATTAATTGTTGCTATGACTGATCAGATTCAGAGAAATCGCACGAAAAGTCAAGTACAAGTTTAAGGATTTTTCGCCATTTTAGAAACAATCAAAAGCTGCTTTATATCACGAAATACTGTACTCTTGGCAATCGCATCGCGAAATAAACAAAAAACAACACAGGCGAAGTATTCCAACTGGAACGAACTCACCAAATTCATCACTGAATGAAACTGGTGGCAAACAATACGCACTGGCTGAAAATTCCCTCTTATCTTGAAGTAGCAAGGCTAGAAAATTCCAACCAAAATCTGTCCCATTAAGATTGTGGAACAAGGTGCTGCCAAAATGTTTCGCCTGAAAGTTTTGTCGGCAGGACCCTAAATCTTATTAGGAATTTCCTGAAATAGCTTTTTGAAAATTCTACTGAACAATCTGAAAACTTTTCCGTGGAAATCATGGATAAACTCCATCTTTATCTACTTGAATCTCATCCATCGGAAGCTTCTGAAATGGACCATAATGTTGAGCAGTTTGTCCGGCCGTTCTACCAGGAATATTTGGAAATTAGTTCAATAATTGAAGACTTTTTGGAAAACGCATTTATGGACATACTGTCTCTGAAATCAAGAACAAAACATCACACTGCTCGACTAAGTGAATTTCATTCCGAATCCAATCCAAATCCGATCCAAATCCAATCCAAATCCAATCCAAATCCAATCCAAATCCAATCCAAACCAATCCAAACCAACCAAACCAATCCAAATCCAACCAAATCCAATCCAAATCCAATCCAAATCCACAATCCAAATCCAATCCAAATCCAACCAAATCCAATCCAAACCAATCCAAATCCAATCCAAACAATCCAAACCAATCCAAACAACCAAACCAATCCAAATCCAATCCAAACCAATCCAAATCCAACCAAATCCAATCCAAATCCAATCCAATCCAAATCCAATCCAAATCCAATCCAAATCCAATCCAAATCCAATCCAAATCCAATCCAAATCCAATCCAAATCCAATCCAAATCCAATCCAAATCCAATCCAAATCCAATCCAAATCCAATCCAAATCCAACCCAAATCCAACCCAAATCCAATCCAAATCCAATCCAAATCCAATCCAAATCCAATCCAAATCCAATCCAAATCCAATCCAAATCCAATCCAAATCCAATCCAAATCCAATCCAAATCCAATCCAAATCCAATCCAAATCCAATCCAAATCCAATCCAAATCCAATCCAAATCCAATCCAAATCCAATCAAAATCCAATCCAAATCCGATCCAAATCCAATTCAAATCCAATTCAAATCCAATGTAACTTTAAATTCAAGTTACAGAAAGCCCATTTTCAGCCGAAGAAAACTACCTTTAGCTGAATAAGCCCTTATTCAGTATTTTTCCCATTTTACCTAGGAATACGATACGTCCGAATTTTTTTTTACAAATGGTGTGATCCTGCCAATGGATTTGAGATCATAACTTTGGGTATGCTCTGAATCATTAGAATTTGTTAGTTATAATTTATATTTAAAAAAAAACCTTGATTTTCACTTGAAAAATACTATCATGAGGCACGGATTGAGTTGAATTGAGATCAAATCTTAATTAAGAAAAAAAATATTGTCGTTATTCCTACTGTAATTGTCCTGAACCAAAAAGCAAAACAAAAATGAAGCTGATTAAAAGCTTAATAAACCCTTTTTCAGTTAAAGAAGTTAACTTTCGGCTGAAGAAGCAGTGTTCAATTTTTGCTGGGAAGTCAGGGACTTCAGCAATGTTCCTCTATTGGCAGCATCTGAAACTTCATTTGAAACTGTCCGCAATGTAAAATTATTTTTAAAAGATTCCAAACAGATTCAGGTGGTTGAAGTTCCCTTTAAAAACTTTCTATGATTCTCACCGGAAAGGTTCGGTACCAACTACAGAAACGAACCAGCAGAAACTCGATGTTTCAGGAGAAATTCGTTGACAATAAAGAAACTCTAACCTTTTGGCATAAAAACGAAAAAAAAACAAAAACAGAATTGAAACTGTAATACTTTCACTTCACTTCCTTGAATTTACAATTTCTAAGAACATTCATAGCAAACTGAAATTACGTTGTCTTACATTCGATCAATTTTCGATAAACAGTTTCGAGACCTCGATCAATTCCGACTCTTCCTAGCTCACCTTTTCCCATTAAAAGTATTCTGAAAGCAGATCTCTCAGTGCAACCATTATTCAGCCCAGAGGCTTATTCAGCAGCCGCTTCCTACCGCACGACCAAAAATCGACACACTACACCCACGATCACCAGCAAACCTATGACCATCGCGGCAATTCCCGAGTACTGCACGTAATTCCATCCCGCCGTAGAATCCCGCTGTTCGTCGTGCCGAGCCAGCAGCCACAGTTCAGCCTGAGATCGCTCGGTGCAGTTACAGACGACCTGCTCCGCAGGCTCACCCGTGGCATCCTGGATGTGTAAAATATTGAGTAGTTGCACGGACTTGAAACGGTCCTGCCGTACAACTTCCATCGGCAGCAGCACAAGGCAATATGTCGTATTTCCCCTCTTTTCGGTGATCGTAAGGTAGAGATGTGAACCCCGATTGAACTGATAGGTCTCGGTCACCGGGTATCGCTTGAACCTGCTTCCTTCGTAGGCGGTCCGATTCCAAACGGCCATTTCCATCCGCCAGCAGGAGTAGTAGGTTTGACGCGCCGTAAAGCGGAACATCCGCTGGTAATCGCACGTTCCGAAGACGACCAGTCGGGAAAACTGGCCGATGGACTTGCCGTGGTATTGAAACTCGATGCAAGGCTTTTGGTACACCTGGTACAGCAAATTTCCTTCGTGGTTCCCGAGGGAATGGATTTTGCGACTTGCCATCATGGCCTGATAGCGGATGGTTGGGGTTGTCAGCGGCCGTGGGCAATTGTTGAATGATTGCGATTGAACGGTGGCCAAAAGAGCTAGCATGGCGGGAAGGAACTTCGATGGGAACATGTTTCCGATGGTGCGCGAGCTTTCACTGTGAGTCGGGTGTGATGGGGTGATTGGCTTTAACCTGTTGAGTGTTGCAATCGGTTATTGCCGTCGGTTCGATATTGTTTGCAGGGCATTTAATTTCGAGTTAAGGACGGTAGTCTATTCAACGTGATTCAATCAATCAACAAACGAACAACAGGCGATGAAGGAAATTAGGAATCAACCTCAATTTGAAACGGATTTATCCAGCAGAATGTTGTGTTCCGAGGTGTTTGTTTTAGTGAAGGGCGAATAAATCGCAATCATTTGTGATTAATCTATCAATTCTCCAATAGGGAAAAAAGTCAAAAACCTGTGAATATCTGTGGTGGAACAGAATAAGCAAAACTGAACTTTACAGTCGGGATTTGCGGTGTGCGTTACAAGATTCGGAATTTTGAAAAGTAGGTATGATTATGAAACAAAAAACATGAAAATTGAAAGTCCTTACTACTCTAACACAGACATCAAATCGATGGTACCAAACACGAAACCTCACTTAGGTCCGAAATCCGACCGAATTAAATCTTTGATGGCAATAGAGCCAAGTTTCCATCTTCAATTTCACGATTGCAGAGAAACGGACCCTGAAGGACTGTAGATGGCGGACATCCTTGAGCCTCTCACGTGATTCATGCTTTTGAATGACTTTGAAGCGTACAGAATCTTGGGAAGCGTCAGCATTGTCCATCTACTGGGTGCGCTTTCTTGTTTCGACAGTCTCGTGTATACTTTTCGGTTAGTAACGGACACCAGCTGGTAAAGAAGGTATCAGGTGAACGTCAATCAGCAGTGATTTTCAAGCCAAATCTAGGACAAGCTTTCTCCACTCGATCGTCCGATTTTTTGCTTGAAAGGAGTTACGCGGCCTTATCGGTCTATGTCGTTGTTTTGAAGGACCATACCTACATGGGAAGTCATTGAACTGTTGACACTGTTCTAGACAACGCCAGAATGTAATCGGATGACCTTTGGCACAGGAAACCGATCGTCTAATGAAGCGGTTTGGCTAGTCTTTCTCAATATATGGGTCGCGACCTACTAATTTCATAAGGATTACCCGTGTCGGTAAAGAAGTTTTGATAAAGGCAGCTGTAAAGCATCCTCAGTTCTTCCGTTAATAAGTAGGATGCCAAGCTTGCCAACAAATGTGTACAGTTTGAGGGGTGCGACTCTCTCTGCGGTGTAACAAAGGTGCTCGCACGCTTGGCAAGTAAAAAGAAGATCAATGAAGACTTTTATGATTTCCGGCAAAAAATGAAGGAAGATGGTAGAAGATGTTTTTCAGATGTAAGGGATACAAACCGGGTATTTTTGAAGATTGATACGCAATAATGACATTCTACACATATCAGTTATAATAAGTGATATAAATTATTTAAAACCAATTTAAGCTGATTTAAAGCTGAATAAGCCGATTCCCATTGCACTAATATTTGTCTGAAGTAGTTATTATTCTGAACTCAATGTTTGTTAAGATACTCTCACGGATGGGATCTGATTTCCGGATGTCATTATAGAAAATTTAATTTACTTGGACATCTTTCATCTTGAGCGATACGAAGCAACCACTGTTCAGCTTGTAATAGCTTATTCTGTTGGATAGAAACTTTCACCATCGACAGACTCATTACAGGGTCCGGCAATTGAAGTGCTGTATTGAAACAAACAGATAAATTGATCAAAACAAACACATTTGATTTCAAATTCATTCAGCTTCACTTGAAAACAATTTTTGAAGATTCACTGGTCAAGTTCAATTTGTTCGCCCTTGAGTTTAACCATTCGCCGCAGACGATCGAGGAATGCCGCCAGATGTTGTTCCAGGACTTCCACACCTTCATGTGGCTTAGAGCAGACTTCGGCCTCCAACACACTCCAGATAGCGGAGTCCATAGGGTTCATGTTCGCCGAACTCGCTGGCCATTCCAAGCTCGGAATGAACCCTGGGAAATGTTCCGCAATCCAGTGTTGTTTTTTTGCTTTGTGAGTCGGCCCCGAGTCCTGTTGGAAAACCCAATCCCTGGAACAAAAATGACGACATGCCCACGGTTCGACGACGTTCTGTAGAACGAGTTCCCGATTGGTATTCTGGTTGATCTTCACACCAAAAATATCAAAATAATTGAAAATATCAAAATATTCACCGATCTAAAAAATGTGCAAAAAATCTAGAATTGTATCAAAGGTTAGCTTGGACAGGAATGTTCCCACGAATACTTGGATTAGTTAGCCTAGTGAGCAATTCTCGGTTGAATCGATGTAGTGTGATTTGAACTAGAGAACTGGATTCCACCAATGACAAACCAACATGAGAAATTCTTGAAATATAACAATAGTGGTACAAAATCAGCTGACTTTTGAAGAGCAATTTAATTCCCTTCTTTTGAAAACTGAAGCAGTGTTGTCAGAAAACACTCAATCATTTGATTGATACTGTTCAATCACAAACCAGCAGACGAAATTCCTTCTCGGTGCGTAATGTGTGTATGTAGAGGGATCATGTTAATTAATTTACCGAAAGTGAAGGAGTAAAGCTTCTTAGAAAAGTGCCTTCGACATGAACCGGTGTCGGCCTCTAACTCAGTGAAGCGACAACTCACGGGGACTCCTCAAGTGTTGATTTTACGCCCTTCCTGTCCCTGATTTACAGGGTAAGCAATACTATTCATATACAAACCACCAATTTGGCTATGTGAGCCAAAGTCGTCACAGTTATTGCTGCGCCGATGAAATAATTCACCCTATTCCAATATAGCATGTAAAAGGAATATTTGAAGTTTGTGAGTCAATAATTGTTTGGCTATAATGGCAACATATTTCTTAAATAAGTTAAATTGCATCGATGAGCATAACTTTGTGAGACCATTCCGGTTGCGAAAACTATTACAAAAACATTCAAACTGATTTCTATCTACAGAACCTTCATTCTCGTTTTTTCATTAACTAGTTCATTTATTTGAGAGGCTCAATTGCGTTAGCTTTACGGCGCCGATAATTCATTTTTTTAATGTAATTTAGTGACTTAATTCTTCGAATAATTCACTCGCGGTTTACCCGAGTTTTAAATTGGTGACATTTTTCGGGGATGGGTTGGACAAAGCAACATGGAAAAGAAATTCTGTAGTCTCATCAGACAGCTCAGTCTCGTTGAAAGTTCTTAATTTTTGCTACCTTATAGGCAACAAGATTTGACATTATCTACAACGAGATAGATTGTTGCTTTCTACTAGACTTATTCTGGACTCCACGTATGTTTGTTTAGTTTTATTCTTAAATTTGAAAGTTGTGAAACATTAAAAAAAAACTAATAAAAAACATTTCGTACATAAAAAAAGTTTCGATCATTTCGTTCGCTTAAAAAAACAAATGTTTTATTTTACATTAAAAAAATGCAACTAAAATATCAACGCATGTACATTTTTTATTTGTAGTTATCCATTCCAATGCATTTCGTACGCTGTTATTTTTTATTTTTAAAATAAATTGACCTGAAAATTGGGCATCAACAATTTTCTCGAGAAGAGGGTTTTGCTAATATAAACAAATTCTAAGCTAAAAGTTCTGCTAGGTTGTAGCCAGCTTCTGTTCCTATTCATGGCGAAAGGGTCTTGCAATACACCAGTTGGTGATTTAACTTCTCCGGTTTGCTGGAAAATCCGCTACGCCGGGATCGCCCCATACCTAGTGGTAAGTTTTTAAACGTGTTAACAATGGAACTTCTTCTCGTCTTTTGCTGAAAGTTTCATCACGATATGACTAGTTTCAAGAAATATGTAACAGATGGAAGCGGAAAGAAGATAATTGAAAATCTCACACTGAATCTATCGTGTCCACCTTTTTGAAGCACTTCCAGGAACGTTATGGAACAATTTTTTTTTGTTTTACATCAATTTGAAAGCTGCGTAACATTAAAAAAAAACACGAATATTTCGTACATAAAAAACAGTCGAACCATTATTTTCAAAAAATTTCATATCTTAAATAAATTAATAAAATGCAACGAAAATTTCGTATTTCGTATTTCGTTTTAGAACCAGGACGCAGAGCTTATTTTAGAGCAGCGCTCCTAGCGGTCAGTTGTGAATAGTTCCAACAGCAGTTTGTTTTGGAATTTTTGCTCGTTTCAAGTTCCGAAAAAGTTCCGCGTAGTTCCGAAAAAGTGGTGCCAGATGGAAGTGGAAAGAGGAAAATTGACTTTGGATACCCATTTCGGAAATTCGACGTGGTTAACGAAATCTACCTTGTGCAATGTTTTCAATCGTTTTTGGGACAGCTTTGCACCACTTATTTTTTGTTTTACTCCTATTTGAAGGTTGTGAAAAAAAAAATACGAATAACTCGTACAAAAAAAATCGAACGGTTAAAAAAATCGTTTTTCCTTAAAAACAGTAAAATGCAACGAAAATGTCGATGCACTTATTTGTCTATATCAAGCTTAGAATCTGGTCGCGCCACTTATTTCACCAGAGCGCTCCTAGCGGTCAGTTCTGAAAGGTTGAAACAGCGTTTTTTTTTGGAACATTTTCTCGTTTTTTTTTTTGCTGAAGGGTTCATCTCGACACGTGCAGTTTTATGTGGATGATGGAAGCAAAAAGTAGAAAATTGATTTTGGACACCCACTTCATAAAGCCGAAGTGGTTAGCTGTATCTGTGGTGTGAAACATTATTCAAAAACATTTTTCTATCAACGGTTTACTTATTAATCAGGCTTGATGCCTTAATTGGGGTATTTGTGAGTTATTTCCAATATAAAAATATATTACGTCATCTAAGTGGAAGATTATCTTTTTTAAGACAAAGCATGCAATAAAGATCCGTTTTTCCATTCTATAATACATTGAAACACAAATTTTCAAAACATGTGCTTCTTAGACATGGCTATACGTTATACTTATAAGCATGTTTTGTTTCCTAAAAAGCATCCGCATTTATTGAAATAAAATTAATAATCCTGCAATTTTTTAGTTTACCAGTTGGGGGGAAGTTGATCACGACAACATCTCTTAAGATTACTATGACCTAGTAGTCAAATAACACTCGTATATTTGGTGAAATGATGAATTAACCAAATGCGTTTCAAATTAAAAACACGTTGAAAAAATACCTACGGGTTCATTCAAATATTACGTAATGACAAAATAGACATTGAAGACCCTCTTTTTCCTCCACTTTCGTATTTATAATCGAAAAGAAATGTATGGATCATAACACTTGGACAGACCCCCTCTCGAATGTCTTTTTTTTTTTTTGTCTGTAGTCTCTTTCTTGGAAAAGTAACGTTTGCATTAAAAAAAATGGACTTTTTTTTCGGATGGTGATAAAAAAAAGCTAAGACAGATAATTGCTTTTGATAAATTTGCCATGGAAGGAAATTATTTAAGCTTACTTGCAAAAAAAATTCTACGCCCTTGCAAGTGGCCTTCCGTTTATGTTCGCCAGATACTTTTTCACTGTTTGGCCGGTTGAACCGACCTCCCGGCCAAGCTTCTAGTCGCTCAGGGTCGTCGGCCGTCCGGAACCGGGCTTTCTTTTATTGCTCTGATTGATGTCTAATAGTGCCAAGATATTGCAGATGCCGGAACTGACGTATCCGACGTCCACAAAGTGCCGCACGATGTCCGTTTTCGACGCGGCGGGGTGCCGTTCTTGGAACGGGCACACTTCTGAACGGAGTTGCTTCACTGTTTTTGCCATCACGGTTAGAGTTCGACTGATAGAGCAAGTCAAGTTTTGTCTGCTGACTCATGGGTTACTATGATTGATGCTGCATGTGTAGTTTCGTCAGTGCGGGTGAAGGTAAACCCAGGAAAAATCTGCAATTTTCGTCCATATTTTTTAAAATGCAAACGTTATTAACTGTCATTTGAATTCTGCAACGATTTCATATAAAACAAAATCACAATTGCACGTTTCACAAAATTACCAAAAAAGCAGTTCAGGTTGAATGCATAGCTTCAAATCTTCAGTGTCTGATGCGGGACGCACGTTTCTTCAGCCTAGCAGATCCTTGTTCGTTCTCTTGCGCTTCACAGACGAGATCGGAGAATCATATTTCTCTTCCTTGATTCTGATTCCTTTTCGTCTTTGTTCATCTGGGTTCATATTTTCCTCGTTCGCCAGCTCTTCCTTCGCGAGTGGTTCCTTGGCACTTCGAATATTTTTAGGCTTCCTAGATTTTGCTCCTGGCCTCGGCATAAGGACTTCATCATCGCTCTTAGACAGCTCCTTCTTGTTAAGAACGTCCTGTGCACTGTTGTTCTGTGACACTTCCACCCGGCGGAATTTCCACTAATCGACGTCATTTGGCAATGTTTCGATATGTTGATTCGTGGCTGCTTCATCATCGTCACAAGTTGTTCGGAAAATGAGCAATATGGGAAGGATGAAGGGGTCTCTGCTTCGATTCCTTCTGGGCTTTTCTTCAGAACTAAAGGGTGTTTCGATCAAAATTTGGTCAAACAGTAATGTGTGTGAGTCGATCAAAGTTTTTATTAATAAGTCAAATTCTTTTTCTATTTCAAATTCAGTTAATACAGAATATTCAGAAATATTCATTTAAGCTTCCTTTTTACCGAATGCGAATTGCCGGGTCTTTCGTTTAACACCTGCCATAAGATTTTGTACAGTCTCCTTGTCAACTTTACTCGCCGCAGAACGTCAGTTTGCCTTGAACTGTTTCTCGCTCACAACAGGCTTTTGAGTCTTCTTAAGGTTTCGCTTGACGGTGGCCCAATATTGTTCGATTGGGCGGAGCTCTGGCGTGTTGGGATGGTTCTAGTCCTTGGCCACCACTTGAACGTTGTTGGCAGCCTACCTCTAAAGGCCTTTTTGTCCGTAATGGCAATAAGCAAAATCCTGCCAATATAGAACGGAACAATTGTGTCGCTTCAGGAAAGGCAGTAGACGTTTTTGTAGGCACTCGCTCAGATAAATTTCCTGGTTGACGGTTCCGGTCGCAATGTAAACGTTGCTCTTCAAGCCACAGGTACAGATGGCCTGCCACACCAGATATTTTTTCGCGAACTTTGACAGTTTAATGTGCTTGAAAACATCTGTCACCTTTCCCCGTCCGGTTGCCGTATGAAATTCCTGTCCAGGAAGCTGTTTAAAGTCTGCCATGACGTAAGTTTCATCGTCCTGTACCACGCAATCAAACTTCGCCGGCATCGTCGTGTACGACTTTCGCGATCCTGCTTTGGCCGACGTGTTTTGTTTATCGTCGCGATTTGGAGTCACCAATTTCTTACTGTCTGTGACTCCGGATCATCGGTAAAGTTGGTTTCGTCGAAATTCACAATGTTTTCTTGAGGAACACTCCGCAGGGTTATAGCGAGTTCATCAAAATATTCGTTGATTAATCCTTGATTTACTTTTGCAAGACTTCTTCTGATATTCTGAGACAATTGTGCAGACAGTGTTGATATCCTGGCAGACACGTTGTTTGTGTCCGAAGTTATTTGAACGAGGTACGAGGAATTGTATATCCGACTTGGTGAGAGGAAATCCCCATTCTCCTGCTATCTGTATCACCTCGCATAGATCACGTTCCTCGTAGTCCTTCAGAACGGTCTGTCCGCCGTGTTTTCCGGTGCCCAATCCATGAATTCGGTTATAAACAGTGCCATACGGAACACTGTATTGACGCGCAGCCTGGCGGATAGAAATTTCACCACTTTCGACAGATGCCACCGCGACCGACAGGATTTCCTGTGTGTACTTGACCTTCAAGTTTATGTGTTCCGTGGTCAGATGTCAGATGTCAGATGTATATATTTTACGCTTCAACATCTATAAGTTTTTTTAAACAATAGCTAGCAATTATTTTATTCTTTCAAAATATGCGTCATTCTGTGCCCTAGAAGTAGTTTTTTTAAGTTTCCAAATTCAAATTGAAATAAAAAAGTAAGAGCAAAAAAATCTTGTTTTTGAAGACCCACCCTAAGGAAAGTTAGAAAAACTGTTGTAAAACGATACTTAGATGAGATAGAAGTTAAGTTTCTTCAGCGAAGTTTCATTAAATTAGATTATCTACAATTCTGTAGGAGCAACGATTCCTCTAAGTCATAAGAGTAAAACGTTCGAGTATTTATTATGGACATAAAAAGACCACCGTAGTGAATTTACAAACCAAAAAATAGATATAATTTTAAAAACTAAATCTTTTAAAGACATCATATGTCTAAAGTTAATGGTTTTCGAGTTATTGATTTTTGTCGCGAAATTGGGCTATTCATACCATAGTGCACTGGCCTGAATTCTGCATAATCTTGAAATAGAAGTTCTGGAAAAATTCAACTCATGACAGCATTCTGATCCGGAATTATACCTGATACAGATCGACAAAATTCCACGAAAACACATTCTCTTTGCTACGCATTTTTAGTATTTGAAAAACTCATTTTCCCCACATCACTTTTTCGAAACCAAGCTCACAGCCACAACACAGCACAGCCCAACCATAATCGCGCCCGTAGCAATGGCCCAGCCAAACACGGACTGTGGCGACTGTGGTCTGGCAACCGGGCGCTCACAGTGCCGTCGCCAAAACTCGGCCTGACGGGGCCGCCCGGTGGAGTTGCATCGGCACTGCCCAATCCTAGCGTCGTTGTACTGGAAGTAAGAAGCCCTGAAGCGCTCGCTTAGCGGCATGCTGTAGTAAAACTCCGCAGACTGCAACGTAATATGGGTCGTATTGCTCCGTCCACCCGTGACGTCTATTAGGATGTTCATAAATAATGCATAACTGTGCAGCCTAATGGTTGACTTATCTTGGACCCGTCTGCATTTGCCGGGCTCCGATCGATTCCAGACGGCCAGTTCCGCCTGCCAACAGCCGTAGAGAGCATTGATTCGGGCGCTGAAGCGAAACATCTGCTCATAGTCGCAAGTACCGTAGATTGTGAGTACTCGGGAATTCTGAATTTTGAAACCGTAGTACTCCAGATCGACGCAAGGGTTGACGACTAGCTGATGGGACAGGCTGGGGTGCTTCTCCCGGGTATCAACAGTTAGCATATTGCTGATTTCCGTAACGTACTGCAGAAGTTTAGGTTTAGGCGAACTACTACAAGGCTGGAGTTCGATTACGGACCGAACTGGTTCCAGAAGAACTGGGAGTAGTAACAGTACCGTTGCTATCATGGTGCTGCTGAAATCGCTTCTGCGATGGGTTGTTCGACTTTCAAAGCCTTGATGGTACATCGATTGATTATCGACTGATGATGTCCCTTCCAGTACCGTAATTATCCTATATGTCGGCAATGTGGCGTAGTGTGACTCAATTGTCATTGAGCAATTACTGGGGTCTGGCAGAATATACACAAAATATACAGTTGAGACGTTACTTCCCTCCGACCGATGGTCTGGGGGATGAATCAAATTCGACCTCCATTAGTTTCTCGTTCCTTCAATTACGCACACAGCCAAACCATACAAAACCAATACAAGCGAACCCATGGCTGGCAACAGTGACATCAGCGAGCTTAAATTCTATAGACATTTGCTAGAATCTCTTCCGTGGAAACCATGGACAAACTCCATCTTTATCTACTGGAATCTCCTCCATTGGAAACTTCTGAAATGGACCATAAAGTTCGAGCAGTTATTCTGGTCCATTCTACCAGGAATATTTGGAAATTGGTTCAGTAATTGAAGACTTTTTGAAAAACGGATTTATGGGGTAATTTATCCCTGGAAGCAAAAAAAACACCTCTCACAATTATGTCTGATTTCTGAATTCGGGTGGTGGTAAAAACAGCTCGACTAAGTGGATTCCAAATCCAATCCAAATCCAATCCAAATCCAATCCAAATCCAATCCAAATCCAATCCAAATCCAATCCAAATCCAATCCAAATCCAATCCAAATCCAATCCAAATCCAATCCAAATCCAATCCAAATCCAATCCAAATCCAATCCAAATCCAATCCAAATCCAATCCAAATCCAATCCAAATCCAACAAATCCAATCCAAATCCAATCCAAATCCAATCCAAATCCAATCCAAATCCAATCCAAATCCAATCCAAATCCAATCCAAATCCAATCCAAATCCAATCCAAATCCAATCCAAATCCAATCCAAATCCAATCCAAATCCAATCCAAATCCAATCCATCCAATCCAAATCCAATCCAAATCCAATCCAAATCCAATCCAAATCCAATCCAAATCCAAACCAAATCCAAACCAAATCCAATCCAAATCCAATCCAACCAATCCAAATCCAATCCAAATCCAATCCAAATCCAATCCAAATCCAATCCAAATCCAATCCAAATCCAATCCAAATCCAATCCAAATCCAATCCAAATCCAATCCAAATCCAATCCAAATCCAATCCAAATCCAATCCAAATCCAATCCAAATCCAATCCAAATCCAATCCAAATCCAATCCAAATCCAATCCAAATCCAATCCAAATCCAATCCAAATCCAATCCAAATCCAATCCAAATCCAATCCAAATCCAATCCAAATCCAATCCAAATCCAATCCAAATCCAATCCAAATCCAATCCAAATCCAATCCAAATCCAATCCAAATCCAATCCAAATCCAATCCAAATCCAATCCAAATCCAATCCAAATCCAAATTCAATCCCAATTCAAAATCGGTCAATCGCGCAATCTTTACTTTTTCAAAATTCCTGCATTGAGTTGATTGTAGAGTACATCTTTATAAATTCCGGACAGTTTAGTATTTTAGAATGCAAACTCCGCTGACGTATAATTTTTTTTTTCCGGAATTAACATATCTTCCGATGGAGTGACCAAAAAAAAAAAAGAAGAAGGATTTTATTTATTTCCATCCCTTTATTTTTTTTCTTACTCTTGTTTCAGATAGCAAAAAAATAAGTTAAATAAATAGAAATAATTAAACAATTTTTTTATTTTCTAGTTATATCTTCCGATGTTTTCTGGGATTTCCGTTGTTTGAAATCGTTGAAACTTTGAAACATTTAACGAAAGTCCTTCCTTGGAAAACGTAGGCACGCTCCATTGCTCTTGACTAGAATTTCCGCCCGCGAAAAAATCTCCAATTCCAATTCCAATTCAATGATTTGGAAATCCCACCGATTTTTGTCTGGAATTACTTACCTTGAGATCGTGGGCAATCTTGAATGCTGGATATCTCTGGTTTAGGTAGAAATTACAGTTATTTTTGGACACCATCTACCCCGTCGGACACCATTTACTCCTGCGTTGAAATCGTTTATCCTTTGGCAAATTCACCGAAATTCCTTTCTTGAAGAACTTAGCTACGTTCCATTGTTATCGACTGGAATTTTGCTCCGGCGAAAAAAAAATTAATTTCCATCACCGGCAAATTCCATTAGAAACATCTCTAACCTTCAATTGCAGCACCTGAAAAAGCTTGTGAAAAATATATCATCTGTAACTTGCATTAGCACACCGAATCTTTCCCGTGGTTTTCTGGAAATTTCCCCATTGGAATAGTTAGACAATCATTTGGAGATTCTACCGGAATTTGTCTGGAAAGAATTTTTTGGAAACTTGGACAACCTCCATTGCTATCAACTGAAATCTCCTCCATCCAAAACGTTTTGAATCTCCATAAAAAAATATCGGAAAATTCCGTAGAAAATGTCTCTAAGCTTGAACATTTGCGTTGGCAGCACACCAAACATCATTTGAAGTTTTTTTTTTGTTGGAACCGCTTTCGTTGATCTCATGATTAACAAACAAAATTTCGTTGAAGTTTTCTGGAATCTCTTCCAAAGAAAAGGCGGACAAGCTCAATTGCTATCGATGGAATTTCCGCCGTTGAGAAAGTCAGGAAATCTGCATCTGAAATGCACCATCGTGGACTTTCTACAAAGCAACCAAAAATTCCATCGGTTTTAGAGAGGAAAAAAATGGTTTGACGGAAATTCCAGGCAAAATTTGAAACCTTCACCGGACTCTTCTATTTCTTCGTTTGAAAATCGTTCTAACTGTCAGAATTTGGAGTCTTCACCGAAATTACTCGGAAATTTCCTCATTTTGACCGACCGAAAATTTGTTCAAGAATCCATCCCTTTCTGGGTCGCCGTGGTGAATCCTCTGGAATTTCTGGAGAAACTAGCTCTATTGCAGACATTGTCTGGATCCTTTGTAAGAAGTACCTTCACCGGGATTGGACTGAGCCTTGGAGGGTACATAAAACTCCTACATTCCTTGTTACTAAACCTCTTCGAATACAAAAGTTCGCAAGTCCGTCTACATCACCAGGAATTCTTTTAAATCTATGCTTAAATTTTGTAGCATCTTTTTCAAAAACACCCTTCACAATCTTCACCGAAATTTTTAGGAATATTCATCTGGAGCGACTCAAACTTTAGTCAAGATTCGGTTTCCTGTTAAAATCGTGTTAAATATTCTGATATCTTTTAAGAAAGTGGCTGTTTTGTGGAATTCTCTTGGAGTAGTATCTTCATCAGAATTCCGTTGAGTCTCTTCCGTCCGGAAGATCCCTCAATCTTCCAAAATCACCTGAACTAACCTCATTCGTCTTCTTCGTAACGTTCGCCGAAGTTGACTCGCTTGGCAATCCGCGTCCAAATTGTTTGAAAATTTCGGCGCCGGAATCTTCAGGAACTATTGCTAGCAGCATTTGAAACCTGCTAGTGTTATTCCGCTACGTCCAGATGTCAAAAAGTTGGTCGAATGAGCCCAAAATATGCTTCCTCGGAATTAAGCCTCTGTCGCACTCGGCTGCCAGCTGTTCGTCGGTCCAAATGGTTCGGAATTGCCAGAAATCTTAAGTGCAATCTTTGGGAAATACAGAATTTCGAAAATCGATATCTGTTGGAGTGTTCTCAACTCTCTATCGAAATCGTCTAGGTTCTTGCTTGGGTCGTGGAGCCGGAGCTGTACAAATCCTTTGTATAGAAGAATTTGACTCTAATTGATCTCCGAAAAAATGAAAGGTCGGAAGTCCGTCATAAGTACCAGGAATTCTCTTAAATCGTGCAGCATATTTTTCAAAATTCCTCTGAATTTTACGAAACGCTCTCTTCTGTCGATTACATCTGAAAACTTCGTCGGATTTAGATCTCAGTCATAATCGTCGAAAATCTGGATTTCCTTGGATTCTAGAAATCGATCTCAGAATCGAAATAGTTCGGAAACATCCTGAGTGTCATTCTAAAACATCAGGTTCGTCTGAAAGCTATATACAAATTGTTTGAAGATGTATCAATCAGTTTTTTCGTCGAAGTTTTCTGTAAGCTTTGCAATGACCAACGTCAACAAACTTCACCGGAATATTCGATAGCCTATGGATACATATTCTATAATAGCATCCATCGGAATCAACTCCATGTATCCATGAATCTCCGGAATTCATTTGGAACGTTCACTAATCCCGTCTGAATTGTTTTTAATCTGAATCTCCTGATTCACCGGACGAGGAATGTCCGGAGTTTTTTTTCCATCAAACGTCAACAAACTATTCCAAAATATTCGGAAATCTATGGCTACATTTTCTATAATAGCGTCCATCGGAGTCAACTCCAGGTATCGTTCATAGCATCAGAAGCCTGGAAATGTTTACCAAATTTCCTTCAAAAGAATTGTTTGGAATCGGTAATATTTTGGCGAACTGAAAGCTGAACAGAAACCAGAAACCCCCTGAACTACCTCCAGTTGATAGTCAGTCAATTTCTTGAAAATGTTCGTCAAAAGCGTCTAAAGCCTGTGGAATCTTCGTCATGAGTCTCTGGAATCCATCCGTTCACCAAGTCCATGTGAATTGTGTTAAATTTGACCGACCTGAATATCCGGAAGAGGGTTGTCTGGAGTCGTTTCCTCCAAAACCTTCCGGAACCTGTGACGCTCATGGCACAGGTTCAGGTCAACAAGTTCACCGATTTTTTTCTGGCATCTCTTCCAGTGGGATATGGGATCCGACGATGACATCAGCAAATTTAATCGAATCAAGAATCGCCAAGAACCGTTGCGAAATTTTTGTGCTAAACTTCCTCCTTCAAGATTGTTAGCAAGTCAGTTGAATTTATCACCCTGGGTTCGGCGTATTGCCAATTGATGTTCCTGTCAAAGTTGTCTGAAGAATTCACCGCATTTACCTGAGGATTTCTTATCACGAGAAAGGGAGGAGTTTTTCAAGAGAAATTCACTACAGTGAACTTCATGCCAACCGTTGCCAAAATCTTCTGAAACCGGTGCAATCCTCATCCTGAACCTCGGGAATCAGTTGGCAACGTTTGCTAACGTTTGCATGAAAATCTTTATCATAACCGTCTGAAACTTGTGAATTCCTTGTCGTGAATCTCCGGAATCAGTTCGGAACGCTCGCTAAATATGTCTGAATCGAATTAAATCTGCCATGTCTCTAGTGGAATGATTTCAGGACTCTTTTTTTAACAAAATCCTTCGGAACCACTTCAAAATTTTCCGGAACTTGAGCCTCTTCCCTCGTCAATAAGTTCGTCGATTTAATTTGGAATCTCCTGCGATGGAATCGTCTGACTTCCTCTATGAAGAACGTCCGCCAATACGTTGGAACGATTCAAAAACTCATCTGGCGGCAATCTTGGCAACTCCTCCATAAAAAAACTTTTGCCAACGTCGCCGAATTACATATACATATACCGCCTTAACACGCGACGCTCAAACACGCCTAGCGCACGCTGGTCTTCTTCGTGCATCGTTCACGGCTCATTCCGAAGAAAATCCTGTACCAGCCCCGTGCACAATATACAAATCGTGGATTAGACCAGTTGATCTCTAGCTGGTCTAATCCACAATTTGTATATTGTGCACGGGGTTTGTACGGGGTTGAAGTTTTCCAGAACACAAATTTGTGCGGAGTTCATAGTAGGACACGGCTTCCATTGATGATGCATCTTCAAATTTTGCAGCTCACTCACTTCGCGACTCACTCATACATCTTTACCAGTCTTTCGTGCCAAATTTCATCCGTCAAGATTGTTGGCAAGTCAGTAGAATCCTTCATCCTACGTTGGAATCAACTGAAAACTATATCTGAATCGTTCGGAGAATTGTCAATCGAGACTAGTCATCGTTCTGAGGAATGATTTGAAATTTCCAGAACACGAAAAAAAGGACTCCGTGGACAACAACCTGAAACTATGGAATCAGTTGGAAATTCTCGCTAGTATGTCTGAATCGTGTTAAATCTGACAAATCCCTGATGGAGTATTCTCCGGAATCTTTTCCAACAGCATCCTCCGAACCATAGTTTGTCTAAAATCCACCAAGAACCTATTCTACAATTTTCTGGAACTTGTCAACAAGTTCGTCGATTTATTTTGAGAATGTTTTCCAATCGAATCACCTGCCATTTCATGTCTTAATCTGCCTAGCTCTGGTAGACTATTTTCCGGGGTCTTTTCCATCAAAATAGTTCGTCCAACATTCCTCCAGAAATTAGTTAACAATTTTTCGGAACTTGTGCCTCTGGCGTCTTTAATAAGTTCATCGATTTTTTTAAATCTTATCTCTTGCGATGGAATCGCTTGACTTTCTCTAACAGGAACGTCCGCAAATACGTTGGATCTATTCAAAAACTTAATTGACGGCAATATTGGCAACTCCTCCATAAAAAAAGCTTCCGCCGAAATTTTCCGGAAATGACGGATCGACTATCACCGGCAACCTTGGGAAATCACTCGAATTATTCCAAATCGGATGCTTCATGTCCGCTTCATCTAGGACGTCTGGAAGCAATGTCAAAATTAACCTGGAACCTTCTCAACCGACATGTTCAAAAGTCTTCAGCCTCTTTGGTTAGAGAAGTCAACAATTTGACAAAATGATCAGAATTATCCTCCTTTGGAGTTAGTTGAAGCCTTTGTCCAAATTGTTTGGAAGTTTGTCGCTGATAACGTTCGAATCCTAATTGTCGGCAATCTTGACTACTGCTCCATAAAAAAACGTCAGCCAACTCCATCAAATTATTTGTCGCAATTTTCTGGAATGATCTAGCTGAAAATGTTTGATTAAATCACAAAGAATCTTTGTCGAATGAATATGGATTGTTTTGGAAACTTCAAAAGATGCTTTTGAAAACTCCAACCGTGAACGTTTCCTCCGAAATGAATTGGGAGTATTTATTGCGGAAACGTCATGCGTTTTGTTGAAGCTTGATTTCATCACATTTCCCACAACTCTCCTGCCAAGCAAAAAAACAACAAGTTTAACTTGCAGAAAGCCCATTTTCAGCGGAAGAAAACTACCTTTAGCTGAATAAGCCCTTATTCAATATTTTTTCCCATTTTATTTGGGAATACAATAGGTCCTATTTTTTTTTTACAAAAGGTGTGATCTTGCCAATGGATTTGAGATCATGACTAAGAGTATGCTCTGAATCATTAGAATTTGTTAGTTATTATTTATGTTTAAAAAAACAAAACTTGATTTTCACTTGCAAAATACTATCATGAAGCACGGATTGAGTTGAATTGAGATCTAATCTAAATTTAAAAAAATATTGTCGTTGTTCCTACTGTAATTGTCCTGAACTAAAAAGCAAAACAAAAAAGAAGCTGATTAAAAGCATAATAAACCCTTGTTCAGTTAAAGAAGCTAACTTTTGGCTGAATAAGCAGTGTTCAATTTTTGCTGGGAAGTCAGGGACTTCAGCAATGTTCCTCTATTGGCAGCATCTGAAATTTCATTTGAAACTGTCCGCAATGTAAAATTATTTTTAATTTTACCCTTTTTTCCCTTTAAAAACTTTCTATGATTCTCACCGAAAAGGTTCGGTACCAACTACAGAAACGAACCAGCAGAAACTCGATGTTTCAGGAGAAATTCATTGACAATAAAGAAACTCTAACCTTTTGGCATAAAAACAAAAACAGAATTGAAACTGTAATACTTTCACTTCACTTCCTTAAAATTACGATTTCTAAGAACATTCATAGCAAACTGAAATTTTCGTTGTCTTACATTCGATCTATTTTCGATAAACAGTTTCGAGACCTCGACCAATTCCGACTCTTCCTAGCTCATCTTTTCCCATTAAAAGTATTCTGAAAGCAGATTTCCCAGTGCAACCATTATTCAGCCCAGAGGCTTATTCAGCAGCACCTTCCTACCGCACGACCAAACATGGACACACTACACCCACGATCACCAGCAAACCTATGACCATCGCGGCAATTCCCGAGTACTGCACGTAATTCCATCCCGCCGTAGAATCCCGCTGTTCGTCGTGCCGAGCCAGCAGCCACAGTTCAGCCTGAGATCGCTCGGTGCAGTTACAGACGACCTGCTCCGCGGGCTCACTCGCGGAATTCGATTCCTGAAAGCGCAAAACACTGAGAAGTTCCGGGTACTTTAAACCGTCCTGTCGTACCATCGGCAGCAGCACAAGGCAATATGTCGTGTTTCCCCTCTTTTCGGTGATCGTAAGGTAGAGATGTGAACCCCGATTGAACTGATAGGTCTCGGTCACCGGGTATCGCTTGAACCTGCTTCCTTCGTAGGCGGTCCGATTCCAAACGGCAATTTCCATCCGCCAGCAGGAGTAGTAGGTTTGACGCGCCGTGAAGCGGAACATCCGCTGGTAATCGCACGTTCCGAAGACGACCAGTCGGGAAAACTGGCCGATGGACTTGCCGTGGTATTGAAACTCGATGCAAGGCTTTTGGTACACCTGGTACAGCAAATTTCCTTCGTGGTTCCCGAGGGAATGGATTTTGCGACTTGCCATCATGGCCTGATAGCGGATGGTTGGGGTTGTCAACGGCCGTGGGCAATTGTTGAATGATTGCGATTGAACGGTGGCCAAAAGGGCTAGCATGGCGGGAAGGAACTTCGATGGGAACATGTTTCCGATGGTGCGCGAGCTTTCACTGTGAGTCGGGTGTGATGGAGTGATTGGTTTTTAACTTATTGAGTATTGCAATCGGTAATTGCCGTCGGTTCGATGTTCCTTGCAGGGCATTTAATTTCGTGTTAGGGATGGTTGTCGATTCAACTTGATTCAATCAATGAACGAGCGAACAACAGACGGTGAGGAAATTAACCTTAATTTGAAAAGGATTTATCCACCAGAATGTTGTGTTACGAGGTATTTGTTTCAGTGAAGGGCGAATAAATCGCAATCATTTATGGTTAATCTATCAATTCTCCAATAGGGAAAAACTCAAAGACCTGTGAATATCTGTGGTGGAACAGAATAAGCAAAACTGAACTTTACAGTCGAGCTTTGCAGTGCGCGTAACAAAATTCGGAATTTTAAAAAGTAGGTATGATTATGAATCATAAAAACATGAAAATTGTAAGCCCTTACTACTCTTACACAGACATCAAATCGATGGTACCAAACGTGAAACCTCACTTAGGTCCGAAATCCGACCGAATAAATCTTTGATGACAATAGGCCAAGTTTCCATCTTCAATTTCACGATTGCAGAGAAACGGACCCTGAAGGACTGTAGATGACGGACATCTTTGAGCCTCTCACGTGATTCATGCTTTTGAATGACTTTGAAGCATACAGAATCTTGGGAAACGTAAGCATTGTCCATCTACTGTGTGCGTTTTCTTGGTTCGACCTCTAGTTTCGGCTAGTTACGGACACCAGCTGGTAAAGAAGGTATCAGGTGAACTGCAATCAGCAGTGATTTTCAGGCCAAATCTAGAAAAAGCTTTCTCCACTCGATCGTCCGAATTTTCGCTTGAAAGGAGTTACGCGGCCTTATCGGTCTAAGTCGTTGTTTTGAAGGACCATACCTACATGGGCAGTCATTGAACTGTTGACACTGTTCTAGACAACGCCAGAATATAATCGGATGACCTTTGGCACAGGAAACCGATCGTCGAAGGAAGTGGTTTGGCTAGTCTTTCTCAATATATGGGTCGCGACCTACTAATTTCATAAGGATTACCCGTGTCGGTAAAGAAGTTTTGATAAAGGCAGTTGTAGAGCATCCTCAGTTCTTCCGTTAACAAGTAGGAAGCCAAGCTTGCCAACAAATGTGTACAGTTTGAGGGGTGCGACTCTCTCTGCGGTGTAACAAAATTCCTAAATTACTGTTGCAAGGTGCTCGCACGCTTGGCAAGTAGAAAGAAGATCAATGAAGACTTTTATGATTTCCGGCAAAAAATGAAGGAAGATGGTAGAAGATGTTTTTCAGATGTAAGGGATACAAACCGGTTTTTTTGAAGATTGATACGTAATAACGGCATTCTACTCATATCTGAAATTGGTTCAGTTATAATAAGTAATATAAGTTATATAAAACCAAATTAAACTGATTTAAAGCTGAATAAGCCGATTCGTAGTGCACTAATATTTGTCTGAAGTAGCTATTATTTTGAACTCAATGTTTGTTAAGATACTCTTACGGATGGAATCTGATTTCCGGATGTCATTAAAGAAAATTTAATTTACTTGGACATCTTTCATCTTGAGCGATACGAAGCAACCACTGTTCAGCTTGTAATAGCTTATTCTGTTGGATAGAAACTTTCACCATCGACAGACTCATTACAGGGTCCGGCAATTGAAGTGCTGTATTGAAACAAACAGATAAATTGATCAAAACAAACACATTTGATTTCAAATTCATTCAGCTTCACTTGAAAACAATTTTTGAAGATTCACTGGTCAAGTTCAATTTGTTCGCCCTTGAGTTTAACCATTCGCCGCAGACGATCGAGGATTGCCGCCAGATGTTGCTCCAGGACTTCCACACCTTCATGTGGCTTAGAGGAGACTTCGGCCTCCAACACACTCCAGATAGCGGAGTCCATAGGGTTCTGGTACGGTGAACTCTCTGGCCACTCCAAGCTTGGAATGAACCCTGGGAAATGTTCCGAAATTACTAGAGTTGTTTTTTCGTTTTTTGAGTCGGTTGATCTTCGCTCCCAGCGGACCAGCGGAGTCAGACTCTCACGGGTGATTCCCGCCCAAACCATCATCGATGCTGGTGTCGGTCGCCTGGTGGCCGTCAGCACGTCGACATGGGTTCGCAAGCTTTCTGGCAATCAAACTCTGTCGTTCTGCTTGTTCACGAACTGCTGTACGGTGAAGAGTTTCTCGTTGGTAAACACGATATTCTCCAATCATTCCTTCCGTGGCCCTCTTCAGCAGCGCCTACGCTCTTTTTACCCGTTCTTGTTTCTGCCTCACCGAAAGGTCTTGCATCTTCTGGATCATTCATGATTCGACGGAGACTTCGATCCGATACGTTGAGATCCTCCGCCAATTTAGTGGCATTACGTCGAGGATTTTTCTTAAGGCGCCTCTTGACAGTCTTCACCATGGCCGGTGTCACCACAGTAGCTCGATGTCCTCCACCATACCGGTTTTTGGTACTTCCGGTCTCCAGGTATCTTTTGACTGTACGGTGTACAAAACTTCTGCACAGACGTAAATAAGACAGCTCACGAGCCGTGTCCTTCTGCCGTTTTCCAGCTCGGAACTTGGCAACCACAGCATTACGTTGCTGTTAGAGATCCATTTTTCCGGATAACACTCGATTACAAAAGTAACGCATACATCCCCTGAGAGCCAAGAAGCAATGTAAACAAAGCGACGAGGGTCGTCCAATACAGTTTCGTGTGCAACGTAATAATGACTGTTGAAGTAATGTAGCAGTTCAATTCCCGAGTAACACAACTTCATGATTTTATGTTGAGTAAGCTTCTTTATAACCAAATCTAGTCGTTTAAAAGTATTTTCAACCGTTGTAAAACTTGTGTGTTGTTTGGGCTACCGGACCCTGTTTTATGAGAAATTGATCAAAATATTCACCTATCTTAAGAATGTGCGAAAAATCTAGAATTGTATCAAAGATTAGCCTGGTCAGGAATGTTTCCATTGCAATTCCCATTAGTAAGCCTAGTGAGCAAATTTCGGTAAAATCGCTGTAGTGTGATTTGAACTAGAGAACGGGAGAACTAAACGCTTCTCTACTAGATTCTGCCAATGGCAAATGAGCTCGAGAAATTTTTTAAATATAACAAGAATGATACAAAACCAGCCTAGTTTGGAAATGTAATTTGTTTCCCTTTTTTGAAAACTAAAGCAGTGTTGCCAGAAAACACTTTATCATTTGATTGATACTTTTCAATCACAAACCAGCAGAAGAATGCGTTCTCGATGCGTAATTGGTGTGTATAGAGGGATCTTGCGCATAGATTTAGCAAAAGCGAAGAAGTAAAGCCTTCCACTGGAACTGGCTTCGAA
Organism: Aedes koreicus; assembly: GCA_024533555.2. NCBI lineage: Eukaryota > Metazoa > Arthropoda > Insecta > Diptera > Culicidae > Aedes > Aedes koreicus. The sequence goes on along the minus strand of JAHHFK020005643.1, from coordinate 178,283 downwards.
CCCTATTTCAGTGACAATTTTCGGGGACTCAAGTGCTGATTTCTACTCATATATAAGCAACAAATTCGGTTTTATGAGGGTTCTGTAGACCACGAGGGCGTCTCATGCTCAAAAGATTGAAATGGTTTTAACGATGTTTGGTTATAAGGGCAACATATTTATTAAATTAGTAAAATTGTTTCGACAAGGAAAACTTCGTGAGACCATTCCGGTTACGAAAACGGTTACAAAAACTTTAAAACTCATTTCTATCTACAGCAATTTCGTTCTCGTTTTTTTTTTCACTAGTTCATTTATTTGGGTAGGCTCAATTGCGTTAGCATTACGGAGCCGATAATTCATTTTTTTTTTAAATATAATGAGTGCCTTAATAATAGGATTAGTAGGACTTGGGCCGTTTACTCGCCGTTTACGCGAGGTAAAATAGGTGACATTTTTTGGGGATCGATTGGACAAAGGAACATAGAAAAGGAATTTTGTCGTCGCATCAGATAGTTCTTGCCAGCACTATAACTTGGTGCGATATGGACAGGCCCTTTAGTCTTGATAGTTCTTAATTTTTGCTACCTGTTTGACTACAAGATTATCCATTTTCTGCAGCAAAATTGATTGTTGCTTCCTACGAAGCTTGTTCTGGCCTACACTTGTTTTTGTTTTGTTTTATCTTAATTTTGACAGCTGCGAACCATTAAAAAAAATACGAATATTTCGTACAAAAAAAAAGTTCGGTTATTTCGTTTGCTGAAAAATGCAAATGTCTTAATTAGACACGAATAAATAAAAAGGCAACTAAAATGTAAATTTTATTGTATTCGTCCTTTCCAGCATTTTGTACGCTGTTATTTTTTATTTGAAAAAATGAATTTAGCTAAATATTTGGCATCCACAATTTTCTCGAGAACAGAATTTTACTAATATCAACGGATTCTAAGCGTAAGGCTCAACTAGGTTGAAGCCAGCTTCTGTTCATATTCTTGGAAATAACCTTCTTTCAATCCACCAGTTGGTGATTTACTTTTCCGGATTGCTGGAAAATCCACCGACAGTAACGATTGTACTCGAAACAAATGCAACACTTTATTGCATGGGCACAAATTGATGAAAGTTTGGGTAAAACTAGTTAAGTGTTATGTTTACATGTGCAAAATTTTGTCCCAATCTGTCATGTGATTATTAAGATAGCTTCCAAGCTAGAATTGCTTCGACAAAAAAATATGGACGCGGTCGTGGAAAATCCTGGCCAGTCCCACAGGTTTATCGCGAAGCACTTGGGAATCGACAATTCGATCGTGTCCCGTGTGGTAAATTCGTTATTATTAGCCTAGTTAGTAAAGCTGAAGTCACTGAGAATTTGAACAAAGTGTTCATACTGTTCTACTGCAGCGTTACCAGTGGTAAATTTTGTAACGTTTTAACAACAGTTTTTGTTGGAACTACTTTTTGCTGAAAAAATATCATCACGATATGCCCAGTTTCAAAAAAGTTGTACCAGATAGAAGCGGAAAGAAGAAAAACGATTTTGCACACCCACCTTGAAAGTCGGACGCTGAACATACCGTGTACAACGTTCTTAAACATTTCCGGGACTATTTCGCACCACTTGCGTTTTGTTCAATTTGAAAGCTGCGTAACATTTGAAAAAAAAATACGAATATTTCGTACAAAAAAAAAAAAAAAAAAACATTTCGGTTGCTCAAAAATGAGATTTTTTTTCATTTTAATTACAAAAAATAAAAATGAAATGCAGCAAAATTTTCGATGCATTATTTGTCCATACCAAAGCATTTCGTACGGTTCCACGTCGTAATATTTGATTAGAAAAAATGCACTTAAATGAAAGGTGCTTCAAGATCAGAGTTTCACTAACAACTCAACTCAAAGTTCACCTAGAATGTAGGCAGCTTCCTACACGGAGAAAAAAAACGCTCTCGTAATCCACCAGTAGGTAATTTTACTTTTCCAGATTGCATAAAAATTCACCGACAGTATTTTTGGCCCCGCTTATTAAAGCTGAAGTCCCTTAAAATGTGGACGCACTGTTCATTCCACGGAAGCATTCCTAGTGGTAAGTTTTGAAACGTGTTAACATCAGTTTGTGTTGGAACTTCTTCTGAAACACTGAATCTATCGTGCGCAACGTTTTAAAACAAATCCAGGAATGTTTTGGACCTCTTACTTTTTTTACATCAATTTGAAAACATTTAAAAAAAATACGAATATTTCGTATATGGAAAAAAAATCAAACCTTTTTCTACTCTAAAAAATTAATGAAATTCAACGAAAATTTCTATGGATTTATTTGTCCATATCAAGGCATCTCGTACGTTTAGTATCAGGACGCACTGCTTATTTCACAGAAGTGCTCCTAGTGGTCAGTTTTGAAATGTTTCAACAGCAGTTTGTTTTGGAACTTTTTCTTGTTTCACCATTTGGAAAATCCGACGTGGTTAACTGAATTTACCGTGTGTAACGATCTCAAACGTTTTTGGGACAGTTTCGCACCACTTCTTTTTTGTTTTACTCCTATTTGAAAGTTGTGAAAAAAAACGAATATTTCGTACAAAAAAAATCGAAAAGGTGTTTTAAAAAAAATTTCGTTTCACTCAAAATAATGGTTAAATGCAACGAAAATTTCGATACATTTATTTGTCCGTATCAAGGCATTTTGTAAGCTTAGAATCAGGTCGCGCCGCTTATTTCACCAGAGCGCTCCTAGTGGTCAGTTCTGAAAGGTTGAAACAGCATTTTTTTGGAACTTTTTCTCGTTTCTGGCTGAAAGTTTCATCACGACACGCGCAGTTTCATGTGGATGATGGAAGCGAAAAGTAGAAAACTGATTTTGGACACCCACTTCGTAAAGTCGAAGTGGTCTGCGGAGTGCAACATTCTTCAAGAACATTTTACTATCGAGGGTTTACTTATTAATCAGTTGATTGTGCCTTAATTGTGGTATTTGTGAGTTATTAATTGTGATATTTGTGAGTTATTAATTGTGATATTTGTAGATTATCTATATATATATATATATATATATATATATATATATATATATATATATATATATATATATATATATATATATAAATATATATATATATATATATATATATATATATATATATATATATATATATAAATATGGATTTCTGTATGTCTGTCTGAACCTCATAGGCTCGAAAACTACTGAACCGATCAGCGTGGAATTTTGCATGGAGAAGTTTTTGGAGCCGGGAAAGGTTCTTATGATGGTTTGAGACCCCTCCCTTCTCTGGAGAGGGGGGCTACCATACAAATGAAGCACAAATATCTGCATATCTCGAGAACTGATCAAGCGAAGGAACCCAAGTTTAGCATGCGAAAGTTTTTGGAGTCAAAAAATGTTTCTATGGTAGTTTGAGACCCCTCCCCTCTCTAGAAAGGGAGGCTCCCACACAAATGAAACTGAAATTTCTTCATAACTCTAGATCTAATAAAGCAAATGGAACCAAATTTGGCATGCGGGGGATTTTTAAGGCAATAAATGTTTCTAAGGTGATTTGAGACCCCTCCGCCTTCTGGAAGGGGGAGACTCCCATAAAAATGAAACATAATTTTGAGCATAACTCGAGAGCCAATAAAGCAAATAGAACCAAATTTGGCATGTTGAGGTTTTAGGAGGCAAAAAGTGTTTCTATGGCAGTTCAATACCCTCCCCATTTTGATGCGGGGGGGGGGGCTCTCCTATACAAATAAAAGCAAATTTCTGCATAAGTCGAGAACTAATCCAGTAAATGAAACTACTTTTTTAGCAAATGGGGGTTTTCGGAGGCTAGATTTCTATATACATAAAAATGAATTTCTGTCTGTCTGTCTGAACTGTTTAGAACTCCTTGTGCATGTTGTTCTGTGACACTTTTACCCGGTTGAATTTCCATTAATCGACGTCATTCGGATATGTTTCGAGATATTGATTCACCATTTCGTTGCAAGTTGTTCGGAAAATCAGCAATTTGGACTGGATGAAGGGTGTCTCTGCTTCAATTCCTCCTGGGATTTTCTTCAGAACTATCATCTTATTGAGAGGGTAGATTCCAGTTGCTTGGAATCCCGATCGCATATTATCAGCGCTGCTCTTCTGGTTGTCACCCATGGCAGCCTTCAGCAAACCAGGAAATCGATGTTTGGAAACGTATCCTGCGCTTTTTCCAAACTTCCAGAGTTTGCCTCCAGGGTTTCTCCAAGAACTTCTCGAAGAACGCCAAATCTAGTGGTTAACAAATATGAGTAGCGTTTGGCAGCTGGAACGCAAATCAGATATTGTTATCCAGGCAACTTTTGAAGACTTTGTACGATAAGTGCGACGGAACGCTATCTCCAGTTATTACCTGTCAAGCTCTTGAAGTATGGCAAAGCTATTGTGTGGAATCAATCCTCAAATACCATCGTATCGAACCATCCTGAAAAATAAGCCTAAATATGAGTGTTTTTTTTTTTAGGTAAATCGCAACCTTGATAGATTTAGTTCTATTATAACGAGCCCCTTTCGGACCTACTTCAGTCCAGGTCGGGTACAGATGAAACGCAGTGTAAACGACGTATGGTGGCAATACAGCTCCCCAAACATGAACGAAAATAAACTCTTTGAGTGGTCAAGAACGTTTTCGGCATGTTTCGGTCCCTCTGTTCTCACAACCACTGTCTTTGACTCCGGATCATCGGTAAAGTTGGATTCGTCCAAATTCAAAATGTTTCCTTGAGGAACACCTCGAAGGGTTATGGCGGGTTTATCAAAATATTCGTTGATTATTCCTGGATTTACTTCTGCAAGACTGCTTCTAATATTCTGAGACAATCGTGCAGACAGTGTTGATTTGCTACGTGGAACGAACAGATCCAGTCATATTCTGGCAGATTTTTTCTTGAATCTTGTCACACGTTTGTTTGTGTCGGATTTACTTCCTACAAGGAATTGTATATACGACTTAAAGAGTAAATCCCCATTCTCCTGCTATCTGTTTCACCTCGCATGGATCACGTTCCTCGTAATCCTTCAGAACCGTCTGTCCGCCGTGTTTTCCGGTGCCCAATCCATGAATTCAGTTATAAACAGTGCCATACGGAACACTGTATTGATAGAAATTTCACCACTTTCGACGCTGCCACCTTGACCGACAGGAACTTCCTGTGGCTACTTGACACAGGCCTTTGGGCCTACGGTTTATAGGGTACTTCCGAGGCATTATTGCGGTATTGACACTTGAAAATTGTTTCGAAAATATAATTACGCACACTGAGATCAAACGTACAAAACAAACTAAGATGACAAGGCACAGTTCAGCAGATGGTTGATCAATTCAGTATGAAGTAGGCTTGGATGAATTGAAAATGTAGAAAATATTTGGAGTCATTGTCGAAAAATTCGTTTTTCCATCAAAATACCAGAGTACAGTTTAAAATAATCAGAGCATATCCCGACATTGGAATAGTAATCGCATACTTTGTAATGGGTTTTAGTTTAATTTTGTAGCTTTACATCACATTTTAAATCAATTGCTTGAAGGTGATAGAAATCAGTAGAAATTTTGTGCGACACCTTTTCCTTCTTTGAACATTTTAGAATTCTTTTATCTTCTCGATAATATATCAGAGTAATCATAAAATAATCATTCCTTGAACAGATAATATGGTTAACCAGATTTAACCAACGTTTAAATTATAAATTGAGTTGCTTTTGACTAACTGGCTATTCGATCACATTGATTCACATCCAGCACTCAGAACACAATAAAAAAGATTATGCAGGTGGCAATGGTATACAAAAATGGGCAAAGATAAATATCAAGAAAGCGTTCTCTCCAGGTTCTTGTGCTATTAGGCTTTGAAACGGTTTGTGGAGCCATATTTACCTATCAAAGTAAGGAAAAACTGGGATTCTGAATGTTTGTTTTCCTAAACAAAGGCTGTTGAAATTCATGGAACCCAACGGTTGGTCTTAAACATTGTAGTTTGCTTCACTAATGCCTGATAGATATGAATGTTTCGTAAAATGTACGAAACCCGCTTTTTGCCAAACTAGCGTAAAATAAGCGTTTTGGGTAAAATAACTGGTTTTAAAGTTCGATTTCTTCTCTCCAAAAATGAAAATTAACAGCAAGGCTTACCTCGTTTCTTGATTTGATTCGATTTGTTCAACAAATCGGTAGTTATTCGATTGAACGCACCAGAAAAATCCAAGCCCACACACCTCCTCTCCAGCAACAACAGTGCCAATACCCATCGATCATTTCCTGCAAAAAGCTTGAAATAAATCACCGCTGACAGCCTCTAGCCCGCTAATGGAATACCAAAGCGCTGAAATTCCACAGTCTTCTACCGAACCATTCATAATTTATTGGACTCCGAAAGATGCCAACCATCTCGTGTGTTCCGAATTCCTCCAAAGCGCAAGCTGGACCTAGCCACGTGGTTCGATGACTGCGCACTGGGAATGCGTCGCTCCAACCGAATGAACGTCGAATCAATTAAATCCACCCCATCGACGACGACGACGACGACGACTACGACTTACCGTTTACGCCCGACAGGTATGCAAATTGTGGTTGTTTTGCACCGCGTGACTGAATTCGGTAGTAAACTCTCCGTCAATAACCGAACGAACTGCACCCTTTCATCTTCTGTCATTTGGCAGCTCAAGTGCCCATCGCTTCGAACGATAAACCGAAATCGTTTTACGACGCCATTAAACCGCTGCATTCGGCAGGATGTCACTTTGAATACCGAAAAGCTTCCAAAATTGTCCCTTTCGCCATGGATGGTGAAAGTCGTAAAGTCGGGAAAACCTGAAACCGAGAACAAGTGCAGCCGGGGGTGTAATGCAGTCGCAATGACAGTGACATTTTTCGCTTTTCCCTGAAAATGAAAAAAACAAAAAAAAAACAAACACAGTCGTCATAGTCAAACCGAACGGAAGGTGGTTCATAAATTTTATTGCTTTCGTCTGCTTCTTGTCATTATTCCCCCCCGCTGTCTTGGCTGCTGGAGGATGGCTCTCTTTTCGCTTGTCATCATCGTCGTCGTCCCGTTATTAGATTTTATTATCATTTTTCATTATTCTGGCTGCCGGCATTCGCTTTCACCGACGACCGACAACGTCGAACGACAAATTCTGCATCGCGGAGAATGGGCGAGCGTACTTGTCTGATGTGTTCTAGTTGTTGGCAGAACAGGTTGATGACGATGCTGATCATGATGATGATGATGATGATGATGGCGGTCGATTGTCATCGTTGATTGTCGACGTTGTCATGAGCTCGGAAACTCCGAATGTAGTTGGATTCGGTTGCGGGGTTTTAATGGCAAAGTAAGGCTCTTGCAAATCGGTCCAGTTTTTGGAGTTCTTGGGATTGCGGTGTGTCGGTATGGAGACTTTTGATGAAATTTATATTTGGTTGACATGAACAGTGCAATTTCTCTATTGAGGGCCTTTGAATAGTATCCAAATGGAAGGAAGGTGAATTCCATCCTAATTTCTCAGCTGTATTGTAACCAATTTCGCTGATTTTCGGCAGATAGCAAGTTTATCATAACTCCTAGTTACAATATCAGCTTTATTGAATGCAGGACGGCTGAGAAATCAGAGTATCAGTAGACCAGACTGTAGACTAATCCGTTATAACATTGCCTTATAGTCGTAGAGGAATAAATTAATACGATGGCAATAAAATAAGCGTTTCGGAAGTTAAATAAAATGGCTTGAAGTTCTTCCTTACCATTGTTGAGATTGCAGCCGTTTAATATTCTGTTGAAAACCGATGAAGTGAAATTGAATGAATCTTTAAGGTCAATTGTTGGGTTCCATGAATGTTAACCCCCTCTGTTTTGAAGAACAGAAGATACCGAATCCCATTTTTTCATTACTTTGATAGATCAATGTGGCTCCACAATCCGTTTCAATTTGTTTTCGAGCAAAGTATGAAAATAAGAAGAAGAACTTGAACTTGAACTCATAACAAAATCTCATTATTTAGTAACTTCTCTATTGATCTTAGCTGTACGTATGTAACTGTACGGAAGGTCATATCACTTGGAATCCTCCTGCTTTTTGTCTTTTGCTGAAAGAGCCCCTACTATGCTGACGCTTTCATGATTTTTCCATAGGTTAATTTTTTTTATTTATTTCCCAGCTGCCGAACATTTTTTCATTGTGCTATACGGCTGGACGCTGGATGTAAAGTTGCTTCATCAATGTATGCGAAGCGAAAAAAAAGTAGGAAGACTCTCTGGTCACTAAGTGTGACATATTGAATATATATTTTTTTAAATTGGAAATAACTCACAAAATCCTACAGTTTAAGCATCGTACTAATTAATTCGAAAACCCTCAATAATATATATTTTCTGAAACTGCTTCCCGCAAAACATAGTTATTTCAAATTTATTCAATCGTGCTAATGCTTAAGTCACTTTGAATCTAAATGCATGAGTCCAGCTGTACAGCTGTACTGTATTTCAATTTCATGATTGGTTAGCACTTGATGAAACATGTTTTCGATGTTTAGGCATTACAGTTTGAGAGTAAAGATAAGTTTTAATGAAACTTGATAAAAGCCTCTGGATATTTATGAAATTTTATCGATGTTGGAAAAAAAAGTGAAGTTTTTGACAAAGCTATTGATCATGATACTGTATAACATTAGACGCAAAGGAGATTTTAAAAGCCAGTACATTTTTTTCTCATTGTTTTAAAGTAGCTGAAAATCAATTCCGATGAAATCATCACATTCGTTGAACTGGGTTGAAATTTCATTGAAATTTTTTTCAGCAAAGTCGATAGCGCTTGATGAAACTTAATGAAATATTCCATATCTGCATGTTCAAGGGTTGAGGGTTGTAGAACCAAAAAAAAATAGATTGCTTTTGATCGAACCTAACGAAAATCGGTTACAGTGCCCCAGTATGCTAATATTTATTAAATGCACCGAAGTTTTCCATTTTTCTGAGGGGCATGACGAAGTTTTTCGAAGCTTATTATATTGGATGGATGATCAATATGATAAACTACCATTACAGAAGTAAGTGATTTCGAGCGTGGAACTTGGATGGATTTTCGTTTTCAACTTGAAAACAGTCTTTTGAGAAGATGAACGTGAGTTTGATTTCCCTGCCGTCAAATAAAAATAATTTGGTTTGGTTAACATTTCAATTTAAAACATGAACAAAAATTGCCGACTTTTCATGGGTTTACCTTCACCCGCACTGACGAAACTACCCATGCAGCATCAATCATAGTAACCCATGAGTCAGCAGACAAAATTTGACAGCTCTATCAGTCGAACTCTAACCGTGATCGTAAAACAGTGAAGCAACTCCGTTCAGAAGTGTGCGCGTTCAAAGAACGGCACCCCGCCGCGTCGAAAACGGACATCGTGCGGCACTTTGTGGACGCCGGATACGCCCGTTCCGGCATCTACAACATCTTGGCACTATTAGACAACAATCAGAGCATCGAAAGAAAACCCGTTTCCGGACGACCGACGACCCTGAGCGACAAGAAGCTCCAAAGGATGCTGAAGAGGAAGATCGAGGGAAAAGTGGCTACATCGCTGCGTGCGCTTGGCCGGGAGGTCGGTTCAACTGGTCAACCAGTGAAAAAGTACCTGGCGAACATGAACATACATGTCAGGAAGCGGAAGTCGCGTCCGCTGGTTTCGGAGCTGCAGGCAATGACGCAGCGGCAGCGGCTGAATAAGATGGTCAACTCGATTTTCCCGGCGAATCGCGACGTGGCGGTGATGATGGACGACGAGACCTATCTCACTCTGGATGGCAACGACTGGCAGGGCACTTCGTATTTTACTTCCCCCACGAAGGCAGTGAGCTCTGAGGTGGTGCTGCTGTGGCTGACAATCAGCGAGAAGGGGATGTCAAAGCCGCTCTTCTGTCGCTCCGGACCGGCCATGAACGGGAAAATTTATAGTACGAAATGCCTGCCGGAAGTTGCGTCGTTCATCAAGAAATACCATAAGGGCGAAGACGCGGTGTTCTGGCCGGATCTGGCGTCGGCCCACTACTCGAAGCGATCGTTGGAGGAGATGGAGCGGCTGAATATCGATGTGGTACCCAAGTCGGCGAACCCGCCCAACGTCCCCCAGATGCGTCCCATCGAGAATTTCTGGGCCAACCTGAAGCGTAAGATCTACTCCAACAATGTTGTCGTGAAAACTGAGGAAATAAAAAAAAAAAATTCAAATATTCAGGCCCTGAAGTTTTTAGAAAAAGAAAACATCAGGGGTAAACGGGGCAACGTTTTATTTGTCAGTTGATTCTACACCAGAAAAACGTATTTGGTAAGAATAAGACATCATTCACTAAACAATGTTAAACCCAGAAATTTCACATTTTGGGGGTAAGTACAGGGTGGCAAAGGTTGTCGGTCAGTGTGTTTTTTTTTGCAGTGTATCTTTTGTACTGTTTTGTTTAACGATATGTGTATATTTTTCATTGTACGTGTAATCATCTGACATTTGAGGGTTTGGAAGATTGTTTTGGTCAAGCTATGAACATGAAAGCAAAACGAGCCGTGTGAGATCTTGAGACGGCTTAAACACATCGGTGTGAACGAGATATATATCTTCCGGATCATAACTAAGAACATATAATGAGATGGGTACGTACAAAGTCAATCAAATGCACGGACCTCATCCAACGGTTAGGACCAAAATGATGGTGAGTGAGGCCAAGGTCTAGGATGGTCAAGGATCTGAATAATTCCCATACGTCGGCCCAGAATATCTTCACCCATGATTTGAAACTCAAAGTTATTAACAGATTAACAGAAAAACAAAAGACGGTTGCTGTAGCAGCACTCTGATTGTGGTATTGTCCAACAAAGTGATAGATTATTAGCATATGCAGCGAAGCTTGCAGAATAAGAATCCACACTAATTACTACATCGAACATGTTTTGAAGACTCACTTGTTACTCCATGCTTCGAAATTGATTTCCGACGAATATTACTGTTTTCAACCGGATTTTGTCCTTTCTCATCAGAGTCATACCTAAACATCATTTGTGTGTTAACTAGAACTAAAATCCGGTGTTCATGGATTTCGAGAACGAACCGATTGGTACACGTTTGCTGGTGGTTGCTGATTATCCGGGTGAGCGCTTTCCATTGTACTAATTTATTTAAGGTTTTTCCTAAGAGAAATGAATATAAGTTGTCGAAAAATGCAATTGACAATATTGATAGCCTTGATCACAAGAAGTCATAGACTAACAATTTCATGGATGGAAAGTGGAAGTTTTTTTTTCAGGCACAATGCAATGATACGCTTGGACGTCAACTTATTCCGATACATCTTTTGATTCGAACCTTTTCGGCTATTCAAATTACCAGGTAGCATTACGGTAGCAAGTTTGATGTGCATATTTTTCCGATATTACAAAACAATTATTATCGGAGTAATTCAAGTTGGACCCTTAACTGGAACTGTATCTACAGCAATGACAATGTCGGAACTGGTCTGTGGTGGAACTGGTTTACCACGAGAAGTTTGCCGAGCATCGGTGTTTGTAGGAGTGTCCGGAGAGATATTTCCTGAAGCGATGCCGAAAGTTGAGTTTGGCAGACAGGTGCAAGCCAGTTGAGCCAAGAATTGCTACGGTGGAGGAAATTTTGATCAAACATTCGCCGAAGCAGGTGGATATTCTGTAGAAGACGGAGAGGTAGCCAGGGTGGTCACAAACTCGGGAAAACCAGGAAATGCGGAAAAAATTAGGGAATCCAAAATCATCGGGAAACATGCGGGAAAATTCGGGAATTTGAAAATTCATCGGGAACTTTTGTCATATGGAAAAAACCATACTCACACCTTGTTCAAACAATTCGAGTAGCGTTTTTGCCATCTACTCGGTCCATCGATTTCATTAACGGAATTAAATAATGTTTGACATTGACAAAATATGAATCATTTTCTGCTGGCTTTGTTCAGCCTGGTCAAAATCGTACCGTTTAGAAAATGTGGCTACACGGCTGTGACAGGTGAGGTTTCGCACATTACTTACTGTTGTTTTTATTTTACTTGACTACAACTGCTTAGATAATCCTATTGTTTGAAGCATCACTATTGTATGCATTACTGAAATTTTAGGGGTAGGAATACTGCTGTCATTTTAAAAATACCATAAAGTGTCAATCCATTTGTATAATAGAGAAATATTTGTCAGTGCAGTGCAGTGTTTGTGCAGTGGACAGAAACCTATTGCGCCAGTCACCGTACAGCAATAACAAATAAACCTAATGCATAAATTTTTTTTATCAACTAATGCTTTTCAAAAAATGAGCTGTGCATTTTTCAATCCCTGTTAAAAAGACTAAATCCGGAGAAATCTGCGAAATGGGTGAGTCTGCTTTTGTGAGGAAACATTTGAATCGACGTTTTTAGCGGATAGAGGCTCAGTTTGAAAAATTAGGACCACAATTGGCTAACAGAAGCAGTCTTAGTTTAAGAAATTGAACTTCTATTCGTGGGAAATCGTCGATTTGAGTGTTTGTTTACAGAGGCAGATTCGCAAATTTCGCACATTTCTCCCGAAATAGTAACTATAAAATGTCGATTAATTGATGCATGTCGATATATTTGATCACAAGAATTACCTACCAATGGAGAGCTTTAGATAAAAATGATTTAAAATCGTTTTTCCACTGAAATTCTGCGAGGTTCGTTAGGTGAAAATTGAACTAGTTGCTAGAAGATTTGTCGACGAAGTCAGGAAGCTGGAAGAAAAAAAAAAGGCTGAAGGAAAGTCATCCGAATTGCAAACGAAGGTTTTCGTCGGTCATTTTCTATGGCATCATGTCCCAGACCTATGGAATCGTTTCTTTTTGACGATTTAAAAAATTTAAGCCTGAGCGTCAAAGCAAAATCATTAATTGAAAGAGAATTTACGGAGAGCAATCTTCTGCCAGCCCTTAAGGGGACCCTCCCCTGGATTTGGGCAAAAATAAGGCAAAGTTTGTATTTTTTTTTTTTGTGGGAAAATGAAAAGGCGTCACGAACTTCCGGTTTTGACGATTAAATTTGATTATTATTCAAGATTTCAAAGAGATAAAAATATTGTGAAAATTCAAAATGGCGGCTAAAAAAATGGCAATTTCCGTAAGCTTCTGCGCGCAAAACATGGGACGACAACTTCAAGCTTGCAATGAATGAAGCTATGAATGATAATGAAATTTTCTACGGCATGAACTAAATTTCAGACAATTTAAACCTAAACTCATTGCGTAGTGATCATTTGAACTGAAAGGTTTAATTTTAGGCTACTTTTTTTCTATTTCAACCAAATGTTCAAATAAATTTTTTTACCATCCTTCGCCCACCGACTATCCCCCACATTTTTGATGTGTTATTCGTCCCGCCCTTAGTTATCCGAAAACCTGGTTCCGTAAAGCGCTTCAAGTTTTAGAAGCCCCCCCCCCCCCGCCGCCGTGGTCACCCCTCCACTATCCACTCACATCCCTCCCCCCTCTACCCACTCCTTTTTTCCGGGAAACATTTAGTTCAATGCAATCCCCGTGTCCCGAATCTGTCCCTTGCCCCGCATCGCACCGCTCTCAATCCCCCCTCGCTTCCCCCGCCCCCTTCCTTCTTCCGAGCCCCAACAATCTTTATTAACATACTCTTTAAGGTGAAACGGGAGGCAGTCCTTTCTCCATATGAATAATAGGTTAGGTTAATTATCACTTCACGTTTTTGAGACTAAAAATCACAAACAACGCTCAAATTGCTAACCAATGGATGCTCCAGTGGAGCAAACGATTCTTGAAAATTTTACGCCTCAAGTCCTGATAGTATTTGAGGTTTGTGCTCAGAAGACTTCGAAGTGATAGGGATTTGTCCGTTGTCCGTATGTCCTTAACGCGTTACGTCATCTATATTAACCCTGATGTTATAACTCGCATCGAGAACATAGCTAAAAATCGTCTGGAGCTGTGTAGGTAAAGGCTATCTCACCGCTGCAGTTGCTCACAAATTGAAAAACTTATTGGTCATTTCAAAAAGGAGCTGCCTAATTTGATAACATTTGAGGAAAAGATGCTCATCCTGTCGCACGAAAATGCAACTATGGAGCGAGGATTTTCAATAAATGAAAAGTGCCTGGTGGTGAATCAAACAGAAAAGAGTTTTGTAACTCAGAGAATTGTCTACATACTCTCAACGACGTTGAAATTAAGAAATACTTATACACTTATGCACGCAACGCACGTGTATCATTTGAAAACCTCGAATGCTTAACTATGTTTCTGCGATGTTCATGCTTCTAGCAACTTGAAAGCAAAATGCCGAAGTAGGTTACAAAATACGCAAGAAGCCCGATTTACGGGTAACAGCGGGTCAGTTTGCCCAAATGAAACAAGTCAGAATTTCAGATTGAACTATTTCCTCGAAAACTTCAAAAATATCTATCAATCCAAATTATATTAACTAATTTTCCCAGTCGGCAAAATGTGGCAAAAATGCGGGAAAAATGCGGGAAATTTAAAATTAAGATTGTGTGACCACACTGGGTAGCGACGATGTTGATGGGTTGGAGGAGTTAAGTTCGAGATGCGTGTATTTTCGTTCACGTGCAATGCCTTTATGGGGCAAGCATGGTGGGTTTGGATAGACGTCATTTAGATACCTTGGAAGAAGCGGAACGCCAACCAATCGGACTCCGCAAAGGATTTTCAGACAATTGAGAGATGATAAGTGCTCTCAAAAATGCGGAGCGAAACAGGTAATTGTTATCCTTTTTGTCCCCTGAAATAAATAAACTATATTCTATGATCACATCACTTATCAAGGTGAATCCGGATCCATCGAGCCCTACCCTACTAACATAGAAAAACCTCCGTCCTGTGACCTTTGTGGGGATGCAGAGGTAAACACGGTCCTTAAACAGCAAAGGTTACACTAACTTTCCTTCCCTATTCCCACCTGATTGCAAGGACGTGGCCGGCGCCGTTATTCATTATTAAAGAAATTGAGTCCACAGTGAGAATCGTCGGTTACTCCCAGCCCCATTCAGTTGATTCATTGTGCAATTTCACTGATTCTGATCAATCACGGAGTAGCAACCATTGATACGTGCAGCCAGTCAAGCTAAGCTAAGCTAAGCTAACAATGTGTTTGTTGATTTCAAGCCATTCGTTGTGTTTTCATGAACATTTTTTTTACTGATAAGCAACCGTTGCCACCCTGTAAGGCAAAATAGCCTTTTTCAGTCAAAGCTACCGACTACGCACTTTATCGATCGATTTGTTAGGTATTTGTGCACTGTAAAAAAAAAACTAGCTTAATAAGCCGCAATTGTTAAAGGCATTTTAGGGGTAGGTCAAATGGGCACTTCTAGACACTGAGGGAAATGTGTACTAAACGATTCGTCAGTTGCATCATTCACAGAAGAATGTTTTTTGGATTTGCTACTAACCTAAAACCTAGTAAAACAGATTTTTTAAAGACTGAAATGGGGTTAAACGTGCACTTCGATGCATTTCTGGTAAATGAAACTGGCACTGGCACTGGATTCATTGATTTGTTTTTCAATGCCATATGATAATTTTCATGAACCGCCATCTGTCGCTCGAATAAGGTGCCGTTTCGGCTCACTTTTGCTTAGCCGCGCACTGTGCTGCGCAAGCTGAACAAGTTATAATTTGATCATGTTGATGTGACGTCTGTATCCGCAATAATCCGGACACCTCAAAACATGAATAAAACATAAATTTCGCATTATATTTCCGTCGTAGTTGTTTATTTCAGATTCATGGGATGTGTTTTAACAGTTCATGAAGACAAAACATAGTTATTCGGTATTTGCATAAAATTTTCGAACCTTGCGCTTAACTCCGTTCATTAGGGTTTGTACAGACTCTTCAGAAATCGTAGAACCGTCTTTGTCCAAATTTGCTAGATATGTTTTGATTCCTTGCTTCTTTCCAGAAAGGTTCCGCTTCATCAGAGCCCAATATCTCTCGATTGGTCGTAGCTCTGGGCAATTTGGCGAGTTTGAGGTTTTTGGTACAATGTTCACTTGATTTGCTTGGTACCACTCCATCACAGTTTTAGCATAGAGGCATGATGTCAAATCGGGCCAGAATAAAGGTTTTTCTTTGTGATTTTTGATGAAGGGTAGCAACCGCTTCTGCAGACACTCTTTCTGATAGATCTCCTTGTTGATTGTGCCTGTAGTGACGAAAGATTTACTCTTTTTGCCACACGTGCAAATTGCTGGCCACACAAGGTATTTTTTGGGAAATTTCGATGTCTTCTTCGTTCTGAAATGCTCAGCTGTAGCATTTCTGGCCATAGCAGAATAAAAAGCCAGCCCTGGAAGCTGCTTGAAATCCTCCAGGACATAAGTTTCATCGTCCATAACAACGCATGAAAATTTCGTCAAATATTCGCAGTACAAACGTCGAGCCCGTGATTTTGCTGCCAAGTTCTGTTTGTCGTTGCGATTTGGAACTGTTTTTACTTTATACGACTTAAGTCCCAAACTTTGTTTTGATTTTTGGACAAAACCAGGCGACATCCCTATTTTACGAGCCACCGTTCGAATGGAGAGATTTGGGTTTTTCGTTAATATCCTTTTCACCTTTCGGTCCATGACAGGATCAGCGCGTCCAATGTTTTTGTCACTTCTCGGTTTCCTCTCCACCGTCAAACGTTCCGAAAATGATTTGAGCACATCGTGAACAGTGGATTTAGGCAAATCCAATGTTTTTGCAAGGTCCCGTATTGACAAGTCAGGATTTGCCGTACGCCCGTACAAAATTCGCTTGCGCACTTGTTTTTCTTTCGTCGCTATCTTGAATACTAAACATGAAATGTAAACATCAATCATAGTCTTTTTCATCATACACCCTCAGCTATACCACAGGGAAATTTTTCATTCCTACGTGCAATATTTCAAATGTTACAATGATTTGAAGGTGTCCGGATTAATGTGGATACAGACCTTAGTTTGGAGAAACCTGGTGCTTTAAAAAATTTTAATGAGGTTTTCCGTGTATAGATCAGTCATGATGAAACTTGATGAACCAAATCCGTGACCTTTTGCTCCTTATTGAAAATGACATGTACCCCGATAGACGGCAAATAAATTAACCGACCCGAGCGGCATGGAATTCTAATTCATCGAAAAAAATTAAGAATTCCCACATCGTTTTCGGAATAAAATGCCATGCATTGCTCATTTCACCAACCGAAACTGAGAGCCGCCCAACCCCTCACAGTTCCTTCAATATAGTTGAGAGTTTTTTTTTCGTTCGTTCGTTCGTCTGACGTCTTTCCGACGAGTTTACCGTTTCGAAACGGCAGCCCAGGCCAGACAACGGAGCGATTGCATGACAATTTTCAATTTTTCCTCCCTTGCATAGACCGAGAATCGAGAGCATCCGTGCACTTTCCAGCTATGGCGGGGCCATTTTCCCTGCTATTTTATTGCTCCTCTGCATTTTCCCGCCATTCACTTTCCATTTCAACTTGCCTGGCGAGATGGCGAGGGTCGTTCTGGTTTTCCCATTTTTTGTGCAAATCATAAAAAAAAAACACTGCACTCTAGACTTGACGTTGAACGTAGCGCTCCAAGTTTATGGTTAGCGCAGTGACGTGATCCAATGATCTTCGGAGCGGAGACGGAAAAAAAATGATTGTCACTTATCTACTATTTCCTCTCGCCCTGCCGCTGGCTGACTGCTGCCCGACGCCCCTCGAACTATTTTCAGTCAGTAACAGTAAAAGGTTGAAGGCTGTTTCAAAAAACAGGTAGTTTGAGAGCGTCTCGCGCGATGATGGAGAAACTCTGCGCTAATCGTACCGCATACAGCCACACATACACACACTAATCGGATATGCTAGGTTAGAGATACCCTTGAAAGTTCATTGACTATGGTGCAGCGACGAGCGATCATTAGAGTGGCGGCGGCGGCGGTGACAAAGACGGCTAGCGGATCTTGAGGCCTTTTACGGAGGCTGCAGCATAGTTTCGACGAATCAAAGGAAATCGGTTTCAAAACATGGCGGCCCGAGTGGAAAGCCAGTTCTTGCCTTGCTGGCATCGAGCTCGCAAAGTGTGATTTTTATTCGGGAAGCACCGTCGAACTCGGGTTGACCTTGACCCAGATTTTCACAGACCAACAGATGCTGCGGGTGCTGCTGTTGGTGCAATCCAGAGGATGATGACACAGGCAGGGGAACGTCGTTGCTCCTACTACTTTTACGGTCGCCTGCTAAGGTGCGTCGTAAAATTTTGGTCGAAGAAAAAAATTGAGCTGTAATTTTTATGGCACAATTAAATTTGAATTGAAAATTTGCGGCCGCACGTCGTGACAAAAGCGACCCACTCGGCGTTTTCTGTGCATGTGAGGTTTCGAAGTGCACTTCTCAGCACATTTTCCACGAAAGAGTCTTTGAAGATTTCGGTTTGGTTTTTAACTGCCAACAGCGGGATTTTTGCGGATCAGTAAAAGTCGGGAACGATGTCACCTAGAGGTGGAAGTGATTTATCGGGCTGACTTGAAGTTCAAGATGGATTTGCAATCGATTTTGGTGATGCTATCAATCGAATTCACCGATAGACAGAGCATTCGAAACCGATTAGATCAGCGTCTCGCCAAATGTTATTCGTTCGTATGTTGCGTGAAAAGGAAACGATTTGACAAATCCATTCACCCATTCGGGGTCCCATTTTGGAAGCGAACACATCGAATGGATCCGAAAGGTGCCAGTAAATCAGTGCCTTTTTTTACGACGCCTCGAATCTGGTGCGAGCTTTTAATCCAATGTGGAAACCCCGGTCAGTACATCCCACAAAAATCAACGTGAAGTTCTTGTTTCCTCCACACGAAAAAAAAAACACACACACACATATCCGGTGGAAAAGGTTTCGGTTATGAAAGGAGGGCATGATTTTTCCATCCACTCACCAGACCATGGGGGCGATGTCAACGATGATGATGATGATGATGATGCAATAAATCAGAAACGGTCAGACTGCACTGACACCGGGGCGAAGAATGGTCACACGTCGCAAGTCCTGGCCCAAAGTGGCAGACGCTTTGATTTGATGTACTCTTCGAATTATCTCTAACAACGTTGTAACGTTGGCTGTTGTCGCATTTTTTCTTCTTCTTTAGTATCTAAGATGAGAAGCAGACAGAAGATTTGGCTTCTTCTGGACGGAAAGGGGTGCGTGTCAAATTGGCTATGCTTTGGGTGGTGAGGTGGAATCCATTGATTGAGCGATGATAAAGATGAGCGACGACATCAAATGGCCAAACAGAAAGCAAGTGGAAAACGACAACTCTTATGATGGACATAATACATGGTTCATCTGGAAAATTCGGTTGGAAGGTGCTTGCAAGAATTTTGGAATTTCGGAATAATGATTTCACATCTCAAAGGCGGAAATTGAGAAATATGACATTTTATGGAAATTTAACAAGAAAATGAGAAGAAAGATTAGTAATTTCCATTTCATTCCAACTATCTTTATTGTTTATCCTGGCAGATACGCGTATTTCGTATATCTGTAAGGATAAGCAATGAAGGTAAATGGAATTAAATGGAAATTACTAATATTTATTATCATTTTCTCGTTACAGGTATTCCACTAAAAAACTCGCACTTACCAGGATTCACTGCAAATCTGTACTTAAATTTAACTCAGATGGGTCTCACCAAATTCACCTCCCTAATAGAATCAGTTTTCACTCAAAGTTATCTTGGCGATTCGTTTCAGCCCGGTAATAAAATCAGTTTACACTCGTTATCTCGGCAGTCCATCTCCTCATTCTCGCCACAGACAAAAAACACGGAACTTTTAATAAGAACTATTTACTTCTGGAGCCTGTGGAGCGTTAAGGTTGGTTAAAATTCACATCTATTATGATGGACTTAGTAAACTTTGATCGAAAGTAGCATGCATCTATTAATTCGAATAAGATTTCTGATTTTCTAGATAATGATATTGCCTGTACACTTCCACATCTCAAAATCAGAAATTATGAAGACAATGAAGAAACGAATTGCCAAGATAACATGAGTGAAAACTGATTCTATTAGGGGGGTGAATTTGGTGAGACCCATCCGAGTTAAAATTATGTACAGATTTCCATTTCCGAAAATCATAAAAAAACTAGTCGAGAAATTTGACTAGTTTTTTATGATTTTTGGAGATGGAAAGCTGTACATAAATTTAACTCGGATGGGTCTCACCAAATTCGCCCCCAAAGAGAATCAATTTCGCTCATAGTTATCTTGGCAATTCGTTTCTTCATTCTCGCCCCAAACAAACAAGGAACTTTTACAGTCACGATCAACCTTTGCAAACGGTCCCAAGTGACCCAAACTGACCGACTGAAAGAGCTCTTCAGTATCTGAAAAACGCTCGAGTTTCTCGATTTATAAATGGAAACAAGTTACTTTCAAAATGCGGCCTACCATCGATTCAATAGTTGCTAGCTCCTTTCAGCAATGACTTACAAGTGCTGGGCCTAGAATCGCTAGTAGAGATATTCATCATGCAACTGGTTGAGTAGATAGACTGAACACCTTAAGTTGATGCCGCATTCTCCTTGTGGCACAGTATTGTAGTTAACTTCCATATTTCTCATGCCATGGTCACGAGTTAAAATCCTACCACGAGACAAGTGACGCAAAAAAAAAACTCAAAAAGTGTTTAAATAACTTCAAAGAGACATGGTCCAACCTGAGGCTGAATATTTCGACGTTTAAGAAACGAAAATTTCGTAAGGAGTGATAATTATTATACCGGGCTTCCTCAGTTGGTTGGATAAGTTGGTTGGTTGAGGTAACTGATGAGGTGATGTTGCTGATAATGATTACTCAGGTTGCTGTTGTTCTCGTTGTTTTTATTGTTTTTTTTTTTCTACAAGTTTATTGATTTGTACAGGCTCAATCGTATCAACTTTACAGAGCCAAGTTTTCTTTTTCAATATACATCAACCCTAGTAGCATTCTTGTTACGAACCGGTTGAGGTGACTGCATTATGACTCAATTTAGTCATAATAAAGTTGCTGTAACTATTTTTGATCGTTGGGTGCTGCTTGAAAATCATCTTCAAAGTAAAGTTAAGAGGGGAAGAACCGGTAACTAATTTGTTTTGGTCATTTTAACGGTTAAAAGATCAAAATGGAAAACGAAAATTTGATCATGCGACATAAATTTAACATGATTGATCCTGCTATCAGTGAGAGCAAACTGAAAAATTCAATTGATGTAAAGTTTTCCCTGTTTCTAGCAAACTGTGAATTCCACAGTTCTGTCAAATTTGTAATCTGTACGAAAAGTGCTCGCAAGATTAAACTAACTTTGATACAGTATTTGACTATTGTAAAGTGAAATCTAATTTTGATTTCAATTCGATATTGACATCAAATTTAGCTTTTCCAAAATCTCTCTCACTCTCTCTCTCTCTCTCTCTCTCTCTCTTTCTCTCTCCCTCTATTTCTCTCTCTCTCTCTTTCTCTCACTCTTTCTCTCTCTTTCTCTCTCTCTCTTTCACTCTCTCTCTCATTCTCTTTCTCTCTCGCTCTCTCTCATTCTTTCTCTCTCTCTCTCTTTGATGTTATACTCTTCTCGGGAGGTGCATAAATCATATTTACAACTAAGCAATCTGTAATGATTTTGACCGATGTTTAAAACTTTCACTGTTATGTCAAAAATATAATCTTAGGTCATCAACTCTATGTCCGGATTCTGTTGATTTTTCATGTTTGGATTGATGTTAACTTTTTCTATAAGATCACTTCTCAAATTCCAGTTGAAGTTCTATCTTTTGATTTGTTATCATCTCAGCTACCCAATTTTCAAATTAGATGTCTAATATTTCAACAGAGGATCGATGATAGATACCAGGGTGGTTCAAAGTATCGAATCAGCTCCTTCCCACTCAATCGATTCCAAATCAGGCCCTGACTCTTCTTTTACAATTTGAGCTCAATTGGTTGCGAATTCGGACCCGCACTGGCCCTTTGCAGTTTCTATAGAGATTACTATGGGCCTGTTCATAAACCACGTAGACGCGTTTTTGACAATCTCAGACCCCCCTCCCCCTCGTAGACTTTTTTCCATACAATTTTTGAAAATTTCTATGGAGCGTAGACTTTGGTCGGACCCCCCTCCCCCCAGAAAAGTCTACGTGGTTTATGAATAGCCCCTATGCAGAAATCAATCGTTTGGTTTCACTTTGTAGGTGTGTGTGTGCAGAACTGTCTCTATTTTGATTTAGAAATTTGCTCGTTAGAAGCAAGCGGAACAACGCATTGAAATTTTGGTCGTGCATTTCACGATGAATCAGTGAAATCGTTAAAAGTTACCAACGTTATAAAAGGATTCGATGAACATTTCTCGACAGTTATGAAGCCTGGATTCAGGATGGGGTGTTGAGATCTAAAACTGAAAGCCACAACGACGGTAAAAAAATGGTGAGGATCCCCGCCCGTGGTGTGGAAAACAAGCAGGGAGTTTCTCATACTGGAGGTCGAATGAAGAGCAGGGAGCCAAAAGGTCGAATGACAATAGACCGAAAGGATAAAACGTCGAATCCCAAGCAGCACACGATGATCAAAAATGGTTGCAGAAACTTGATTCTGACTTTATTGAGCTGGTTTGTAATAAGTGTGCTACTAGGAATGGACATTACATAGCTCAAAAAGGGACAAAAGCTCTAATAATTAAAGTTCAGAAGAAAAAAGGCCGAATGGAGAGAAGGGTGACAAAATGTCGATTGATGAGCAGTGAGACAAAAGGTCGAACGAACAGAGCTCAAAAGGACAAAAGGTAAAAGCGACAAAACGCCGAAAGGACAATACGAGGAATGGCCAGAAGGGACAGAAGGTCGAATAATGGAAAGAGAAGAATTGAGAACAATTCTAACAGTTCTTTATGTTCGAAACTCATTTGATTGCAGGAAAAAAGATTGAAAGACTAAAGGTCGATTGACAAAAGGCAGAATGGACAAATGGTGCAACAGCCTAAAAAGGGACAAAATGGCGAGTAAATGAAAGTGACGAACGGACAAATTTTCGGATTCTGACAGTTCTAAATGTTCGGATCGCGTATGATAGCAAAGGCTCGAAAGACAAAAGGTTGAATGGAAAAAAAATCGAAGGGACAAAAGATCGATCGGACAAAAGGATGAATAATTAAAAGTGACGAATTGACTTGATGACAGTTCTGTATGTTCGTAACTCATTTGGTTGCAGGATAAAAAGGTCGAATGGACAAATGGTCAAAGCGACCAAAGAAAGAATAATTCAATGGGTTGAACGGACAAATGTCCGGCTTCTGACAATTCTTCATGTTCGAATCTCGTTTGGTAGCCGGACAAAAGATACAAAGACAAAAGGTCGAAGATACAAAAAGTCGAAGATACAATAAGTCGAAGATACAAAAGGTCGAATGGGCAAAACGTCGAATGACAAAATGCCGAAAGGGTAAAACGTCGAGTGAACAAATACTCCAAAAAAGGACAAAAGCTCGAATAATAAAAAATGTCGAATGGATAAAAATGTACGGATTCCGACAGTTTTTCATGTTCGGATCTTGTTTGGTTGCAGGAAAAAAAAGTCGAAAGACAAAAGGTCGAGGAATAAATGGTCGAAAGACAAAAGGTCGACGGACAGATGGTCGAATGCAGAGCAGAGCGGTCGAATGGGAAAAAACGTCTTATGGCGATTGGTCGAACGGACAAAAGGTCAAATGGAAAAACGGTCAAAGAGCCCAAAAAAGGACAAAAGGTCGAATAATTAAAAGTGACACTTGGACAAATGTCCGGACTCTGGGAGTTCTTCATATTCGGATATCATAAGTTTGCATTTGCAGGACAAAAGGTCGAATGACAAAATGTCGAAACCCAAAAGGTTTAAAGACAAATGGTCGATTGACAAAAGATCGAATGACAAAAGGCTGAAAGGACAAAAGGTCAATTATTCCAAAGAGGGACAAAAGTTCAAATAATTAAAAGTGACGATTGGATAAATGTCCGGACTCGTGTCCGGATTTTGACAGTACTTCATTTTTGAATCTCGTTTGGTTGCAGGACAAAGGGTACAAAAACAGAGGGTCGAAAGACAAACGGTCGTTAGACAAAAGATCACATTAACAAATGGTTTAGTAGAACAAAACGGGATTATAGTTCGAATAATTAGAAGTGACAAATGTACGAAGGAGCGGATTCTGACAGTTCTTCATGTTTGGATCTCAGTATTTGCAGGACAAAAGGTCGAAAGAAAAAAGGGTGAAATAAAAAAAAACAGTCGAATGGACAAGCAGTCAAACGGGCCAAAACGGGACAAAATGTCGAATTAATAAAAGTGACGAATATACAAATGTTCGAATTTATGTTGGGATTTGACAGTTCTTCATGTTTGGATCTTGTTTGGTTGCAGGACAAAAGGTCTAAATTTATTTATTTATATGTTCATTTTAGCTCATCGGACTTATTGTCTACATGACTCAAACTTCAAATTAAAAAATTCTAGCACTGCAGATGATTCGTCAAATTCAAACAATTCTTCGACAGTCGTAAACACTCGCATCATAGCTATCAGTGGTTCGTTGTTACCAAACGCTGTTCGATGGAATCGTGGTTGGAGAAGAGAACCACTCCGTAACGCTCTCGGTGGCATTCGGATGTTCAGTTGAGAGAGAAGCCGCGAGCAGTCGACCGCTCCATTCAAAAGTTTGGCAACAAAAACCGCTCGTTGATTTTTGCGTCGGCGTTCCAAATTATACCATTGCAGCAGATTGCAGCGATCTGAATACGGCGGGAGATTTTCGCGGATCACGCCATGGTCGATTACGCAATGCCATCCGGATAAACCTGCGCTGTATTCTTTCACAGGAAGCCAGACCAAGGAGGCATTTTCAAGCTTCGGTCGTACCAGTGGGAAATAGAGAGCTTTCAGGCAGTATGGGTCAGTGAAGTCTCTTGAGATTTTTGACACAAACCCTAGCTGGCGATTAGCCTTATAGATCACAGCAGAGCGGTGGAGGTTAAACGATTAAAGACAAAAGTACGAAAGACAAAATCATGAAAAAAGATCCAAAGGACAATATGTCGAATGGACAATATGTCGAAGGAACAATAAGTCGAATTAGGAGCAGAGAGACAAAAGGCCAAATGAACAAAATGTTGAATGACAAAAGGCCGAAAGGACAAAACATCGAATGGAAAAAAAGGTCAAATATCCGAAATAAAGGACAAAAGGAATAATAAAAAGCGACAAATGTCCAGATTCATATCCGGATTCTAACAGTTCGTTAGAAAAAAAAATCGAAAGACTAAAGGTCGAATGAAAAAAGCTCGGAAGGACAAATCGTCGAATGGACAAACGGCCAAAGAAACCAAAAATGGACAAAATGGTGAATAATTAAAAGTGACGAATGTCTGAAATTATATCGGTCCAGGGCAAGTTTACCATGGACAAAAAATGAAGAAGTGGTTTTTGGGACCCTGTATTTTTAACAGCTCTTTTGTTGCTGCCCCAACACCTTGAAATCTACAAAATTAGAAGCGAAGCTCGACTTCGAGTGGAGTTGATCTTTTTTTTTCTTCAAAAACAATATGAACAACATGAGAAGTTAAGAAAATAAAGGAAAATTGGTTTTTGGGAACGTTATTTTCGTTCAGCTTCTTGTTGCTGCTTTGAAATCTTGATAAATCTAACAAATTAAAGCGAAACCTGAACTCTGGCGGAATCGATCATATAATTTTCAATTACATTTTCTATTTTCCGGAATATAACAAACAAAGAGCCTTATCATACATTAACTCGAATTTTGTAGAATTAATTGTTTTTGATATTCTAAATTTTGACAATAATCTCAAATTTCAATTTGAACTTTGAAACTCTTTGAACACTATTTTATAACATGAACACCATGAAAAGGTTTGGTTTTTGGGAACGTATTTACGTATGCTGTTTCTAAACTACAGACCAGCTATGGCAAATCATGCACGAATATGGATTTCCGGAAAAACTGTCGCGGTTGATCAAAGCATCGATGGATCGAGTGATGTGTGTCGTCCGAGTATCAGGGACGCTCTCGAGTCCCTTCGAATCTCGGAGAGGGCTACGGCAAGGTGATGGATTGTCGTGTTTGTTGTTTAACATTGCATTGGAGGGTGTGATTCGAAGAGCTGGGATAGACACGAGTGGCACGATTTTCAGGAAGTCTGTTCAACTATTTGGCTTCGCCGACACGTTGATATCGTAGCACGTAACTTTGAGACGATGGCGGAAACGTACATCAGACTTAAGGCTGAAGCTGGTAGGATTGGGTTTGTGATTAATGCGTTAAAAACAAAATACATGAAGGGAAGAGGCTCACGAGAAGAAAATGTTAACCTCCTAGCACAAGTTCAGATCGACGGTGGTGAAATCGAGGTAGTAGACGAATTCGTGTATCTGGGCTCATTGGTGACCGCCGATAACGACACCAGCAGAGAAATACAAAGGCGCATTATGGCTGGCAATCGTGCCTACTTTGGACTCCGAAGGACGCTAAGATCGAACAAAGTTCGCCGAACCATAAAGTTGACCATCTACAAGACATTAATTAGACCGGTAGTTCTATACGGCCACAAAACATGAACATTGCTAGTGGAAGACCAACGCGCCCTTGGAGTCTTTGGACGGAAGGTGTGCAGATGGAAGACGGAACGTGGAGGAGGCGAACGAACCACGAATTGCATCAGTTGCTGGGAGAACCTCCCATCGTACACATCGCAAAAATCGGTCGACTACGATGGGCTGGGCATGTCGTAAGAATGTCGGACGACAGCCCTGTGAAAATGGTTCTCGAAAACGAACCGACAGGTACGAGAAGAAGAGGCGCGCAACGAGCAATGAGGTGGATCGATCAAGTAGAAGGCGACCTGCGGACCCTCCGCAGACAGCGAGTCGATTTGTTTTTGCGATAATACCTTCTGTTTTCGGAATACAGAATAATGGACACATATTCAATGCAAAAAGCAAAAAGCCTTTTCAAACCATATAATCAAATTTTGTACTAATTTTTTTTGTGATGTACTAAATTTTATTAACAATCTCTTAACTCGTTCATATCTTTTTTCCAAAATGAACAACATGAAAAAGTAAGAAAATGCAATAGAAGTGGTTTTTTGGAATGTATTTTTTTTTTTAACAACTCCCGTGTTGCTGCTCTAAAACCATGATAAATCGCTTTTAGCGTACCCTAAATTCCGGTAAAGTTGATCATTTTTTTGTTTCTTGGCCTTCTATTTTCGGAATAGTTAATTATGTAAGCATATTCAATGCTTTAAAACAAGAACGGCGTAGAACCTTGTCAAACCATACCATACTCGAATTTCGTATTAAGAGTCTTTTTCATGCACTAAATTTTTATTAAAAATCTTACATTTTAAACTCTTTAACCACTTTTTTATCGTGTTAAATTGGTCACCATCTAAAGTAATGTTTATATGCACTGAACAAATATTTTGCTTACTATATTCCAGCTCTACTAGTCCGATTAAGTTGGTGTAAAATTTAACAGTTACATCTTTGTCATTCGAACTAATAAATTGATACTCTATAAACTTTGGAGGCCGCCTAGATGTATGCAATGTCGATAGAGAATACTTGATGAATCATGAAAAAATTGTTTATTTCACAACGTTGTGGATGTTTGCGTGAGTTTGTAAGATTATGAAAACAACTTCAGTATTCTCTTCTTGAGAAAATTAAATAATTTGAGAGTGAATTGTGTGAGTGGAATGACAATTTTGCAATCGAACTTGATTCACGAAATTGAAGATTTCACATAGCATGATATAGCAAAAATAATTTCAAAAATCTTGATTTTTATATATTTTTGTATCAAAATTTGCTTCATATTTTGTAGCCATCCTATAATTTCAAAGATAACTTCACTATATGTTTTCATAATTGTAATATTAATTCACTATATTTTAAATACTACTATATAACGTTGAATATATATTGGGAAGGGAGGGAGCATCAGGGTATCACTCAAACTGGAACTGGACAATGGAGTGGTATGACAACCGGCGTCTAGGAGAGAACAAACAGTATCATTTTCTTTATCCCATCGATTCGATTGTGATGCTGTGAATTCTACTCCAACAGTTGCAGTGATAGTGACGCGCCCTTCTTCCTCATAAGCCATCCCGTAGAAAGCTTAATGAGTATTGCGAATTGGGTAATTCGATTTGTTGGAAGGATCGTATCGTGGGAAGGAGAATCTTATGTTCCCGCGGGTTTCTGCTTACGGGTCCGCCCCACCGTTTTTGGCCCTTCATACAGCGTTACTGTGAATGCAACCCGGTAACTCAATTTGATCTTGCTATTAAGTGGAGCTGCATACATGACAAGGTCTTAGAAGGGATGGTGGCTACCTTACATACATACACTCAGTAGCAAAAAAAAAGCCGAGCAAAATTATGCTTCCAAAAAACGCCATATTCAATCTTCTGTCACTTTGTCAATTATCAATATTTTTGGCTTAAAATTTGACAACATTATAACCAATGTATAGACCTTATTTGACCAAAGTTCAAATTTTGTCCACATTATTTTCTATGTTTTTTTGGTGACATTTTTAGTATGCTACCTAATTTTTTCACAGAAATACGGATTTTTGAAATTGATATGTCCAAAAACGACTTTTTCACATGATGTAATGAAAACTTCAAATTTATAAACTCTATCAACATAAAATTTTGGTAAAAAAGGTTTATACATTGTTTATAATGTTGTCAAATTTTCTGAAAAAAATAGTGAAAATTGAAAAAGTTACAGTGGTTTGAATAGGGTGTTTTTGGAAGAAAAATTTTTTCGGGTTTTTTTTTTGCTACTGAGTGTACATACAAAGATAACTTAAATGACTTATAATTGTTTGGTTGGTTGGTCGATGTCACTCAAAATTATAATACCATTGATAATAAGTGACATATTTCTCTGAAAAGGGGTTGTTTAAACAATATTCGTCTTCTAATATAAAGCTATCTAATATCACAAAGCTTGTGCAAAATGTATTTAAAGGGCGATACGGTCAAAATTTGGTCAATATCAACTTGACGTATTTCTTTCAATTTTGCATTTAAAAAACCTGAACACCCCTCATTTTGAAGGTGTGTGTGTGTAGAATGTTGCTCCTATTTTGATTTGGGAATTCACTCTTCAGTTGTCAAAATGCCGTCCAAGCAAGAAGAGCAGCGTATCAAAATTTTGCTCGCGCATCGCGAAAATCCGAGCTACTCGCACGCAAAGTTGGCAAAATCGCTAAAAGTTGCCAAATCAACCGTTACAAATGTAATTAAAGTGTTTGGGGAACGTTTGTCGACAGCCAGGAAGTCTGGATTGGGGGGAAATCGAAAACCGGAAGCCGCTGAGACGACAAAGAGAGTTGCCGGTAGTTTCAAGCGAAACCCTAACCTATCTCTCCGAGATGCCGCAAATAAGCTAGGTGTATCGTCTATAACTGTGCATCGAGCCAAAAAACGAGCCGGACTATCGACTTACAAGAAGGTAGTGACTCCAAATCGCGATGATAAACAAAATACGACGGCCAAAGCGCGATCCCGGAGGCTGTACACGACGATGCTGACGAAGTTTGACTGCGTGGTAATGGACGACGAAACCTACGTCAAAGCCGACTACAAGCAGCTTCCGGGACAGGAGTTTTATACGGCAAAAGGAAGGGGAAAGGTAGCAGATATTTTCAAGCACACGAAACTGTCAAAGTTCGCAAAGAAATATCTGGTTTGGCAAGCCATCTGTACCTGTGGCTTGAAAAGCAGCATTTTCATAGCTTCCGGGACTGTCAAACAAGAAATTTACGTGAAAGAGTGTTTGAATAAACATCTGCTGCCTTTCCTGAAGAAACACGGTTGTTCCGTACTGTTTTGGCC
This sequence comes from Aedes koreicus, assembly GCA_024533555.2. Taxonomy (NCBI): domain Eukaryota; kingdom Metazoa; phylum Arthropoda; class Insecta; order Diptera; family Culicidae; genus Aedes; species Aedes koreicus. The sequence continues at coordinate 148,332 of JAHHFK020005643.1, read as the reverse complement.
GGATTTGGCATCTTGCCATTACGGTAAAAAGGCCATGGAGTGGTACGCCGCCAACAACTTGCAGGTGGTTCCCAAGGACAAGAACCCTCCCAACACGCCAGAGCTCCGCCCAATTGAGAAATACTGGGCTATTGTCAAGCGGAACCTAAAGAAGACCAAAAAAACTGCTAAGGACGAGCAGCAGTTCAAGGCAAACTGGCTTTCTGCGGCGAAGAAGGTGGACAAGGTGGCTGTACAAAATCTGATGGCAGGGGTCAAGCGTAAGGCCCGGCAATTCGGATTTGGAAAAGCGGAAGCCTACCTGAATATTTTTCCTGAATTTTATACTAATTGAACTTGAAAAAGAAATTTAATTTGATTTTTTAAATAATTCCCCATTCCCCCCTTTCCCCTCCAAATTTTGACCGTATCACCCTTTACGACGGAATGTATCTTTTGATTCAGTATTTTAATCTGCTTTTCATTTTCTTGTTTCTTTTCAGGTACTTATACAGTCTTTGTACGTTAAAAATGGACACGCAATCCTGGTTTCATAAAAGAGTTTAGCTTGAATGTAACCTCTAAACGCATTCATAAAGGTAAATTTAGAAAGTTTTTTCTTCGATTTGTAATCTGTACAAAGGAAAAAAAATACGATATTCAGTCATAACAGTTCTATGAAGTCATTTTCCGGAATGACCCAAATACCGGAATTTATCCCTTCTTGTTTTTTGGGAAACGGCCTTCCGGGAAATATCATAGAACCAGTCATAACATCTCACAAATATCCGCAAATGGATCTAATTGAGCCAAACAACAAATCAATTAATTCTTCAGTTTTCGTTTCAATCGAACCAACTGAAAAAAAAAGTCAACTTTAACGAGAGCAGTAAAGTCGAACAATCTTCTTTGAAAACAACGATCAACCTCAATTTCTACCAAAACCCTTAATCCTCTCCAAAATGCTTCCCGCCGAACGCCACTTGGCAGGAATGAAAGATGACACCAACACAAAATCCTAACCGAACGAAACACTTGCCACGGCTCTTTTCCCCTTTTAAACCCGTGGACGGTGATTTGTGTATTCCCTCCGGGTGATTTTTACCGAACACAAAATGAAAACAAAATAACCCAAAATAGTGCCAAACTTTTGCCGGCTACACTTTCAAGTGGCATCCTTCCGTGCTAGGAGGATCGTTTAATTTATGACACGGCTCGAGAATGCGGCCAATTCGACAAAAGAAAGGAGGATGCGACATTTTAAGGATCGGGACAACAGGATGACAAGTGCGCGAGACGATGATCGTCCCACTTGAGGTAATTTGAAATAGGAAACCGAATGTGGCTTTCGCTTGTTTGTTCAACATTTTAAAATCGTCCCAAAATGGGTTACTTCAACCCGAAAGATACCGCGACTCAACCGTTACCATAAATTCTCCTATCGATTACTACTTCTGTCCAGCGTTTCACGTATTCATAAATAAAAACAAAAAGCCTACTGCGTGACGGAGAGACCCACCGGCTCAGTTCGAGTGTGCATGGAAATAAAAATAAACAAACGTTTGAATATCGGCACTTAGCCATACGCAACGAATGGACGAATGTTGGTCAGCACACACAGTTGGAGATAGTCAATCCGGGGGCTGACAAATTGAAACCGATATCGTTATTATGCATTATTGTTGGCAGCTGCAGTTTGGCAAATCTGTACGAACCGTTTCAGTGGGGCCGCTTGGACTTACTCGGGATTAACATCGATAAAGCGGAAGCTTTGTTTTTTTCCTGAAATAAATTACGCACCCATTTTCGGGGTCGAAGCGATCGTAGATCTCATGAATCATTCCTGATTGGTTCCGTTGATATTGCAAAATTTTTGGCGCAAGATTTTTGCTAAATTTGGTTGATATAATTTCAACTTGTTATTTATTAGGACTTTACATCGAGGGTTATTATAGTGCATTACTAAACCCTCCCACATCGCTACAACGACGCCCCCCTCCACCACCCCATTCACACCCCCCCACCCGCCCCCCCCCCCCCCACCCCCCACCCCCCCCCACACCCACACAAAAACGTACGCATCTCCGCCCCCCCTCCCCCCCCATCCCCCCCCCCCCCTCCCCCACCACCCCCACACACAACCCCCCCACCAGCCCCCCCCCCCCCCCCCCCACCCCCCACCCCCCCCCCCCGCCCCCCCCCCCCCCCTCCCCCCACCCACCATTCCCCCCCCAACACCCAACCCCCCCCCACTGCTAGAAAATAAGGTTACGTTTTCCCGTAGAAGTGTCACCATTACGCATCAATACACAGTTGGCACTGAGCTAATAGCGTGTGAATTCTCCATCTGCGTCCTCGGTGTTACAATCGACGCCAAATTAAAATTCAGCGAAAAAGGCGCGCTTGTTACACTGTGGTGCAAAATTTATCGGACACATTTGATAGCTTCGTAAATTCGTAAAACTTATTGCCATTTTATTGCTTTTCAATATTCGTTTTCCTTTGATACATTCATTTTCACTTTTAAAAATTATCTACAATGTTTGGTTTTTTTTGTGAATTTTTTGTTTTTAACCATATCTTGAAAAACATAAGGAGTGTATCGAAAATAAGCTATCCACAAACTTTCTTTCAAATTTTGTTGAAAACCGATATTTTATTCATACAAAAAATTGATCCTTTATTGTACGAGGTTAAACTTGAACATAATAAAGACCGGATGAAATTTAAGTTATTCCTTCACGAATTTTCGAACTTTGGATCGAATGCTCTTCATCAAGTTCCGGACAAGTGTTGCATCGCATTTTTTGGACGCTTGAGCCCAAATTTTTTTTGAACTCCTGCATGTTCCCAGCTGCCTTACCAGTCTTCTTGAAGACCCTCTTCACGATTGCCCCGTAACGTTCGATGGGTCGAAGCTGAGGGCAATTTGGTGGATTGATATTTTTCTCAACGAAATCTATACTCTTTTCCGCAAGCCAATTGAGAGTGGTTTGGGCATAGTGAGCCGACGCTAAATCCGGCCAAAACAGTGGAGGTGTACTATGCTTCTTATATAAAGGCAACAATCTCTTCTGGAGACACTCAGATCGATAGATTTCCGCATTTATAGTTCCGGTAGTGTAAAAAATGGTTGACTTCAAACCACAGGAACATATTGCTTGCCATACCAGTACCTTTCGACCGAATTTCTCAACTTGAATCGACCTGTCCGCATCGCTCACATCCTCCCCAACGACGGCAGTAAAGTATTGTGGACCTGGAAGGGTTTTTGAATCCTCCTTTACATAGGTCTCATCGTCCATCAAAACGCATGCATCCGGACGCTGCAAAAGACGCGAATACAATTTCCGGGCCCTTGTTGCTGCTCGCTTCTTCTGTTCTGCACTTTGTTTCGAGATTTTCTGCTTCTTGTAGGTCTTCAGGTGGTTTCGCCTCCTGATACGCTGGATCATTCCGACACTCGTTCCTGCTTTTTTGGCCAAATCACGTATTGACATTGATTTGTTCTTCATGATTAGAGATACCACTTTCTGCTCCAGTTTCGGGTTGGAAGAACCGGGTTTTCTGCCTCTTCCTGGTAGCTCATCCAAAGAATAGTGTTCCCCAAACTTATTAATGATGGTTTTAACACTCGCATGATGAATTCCAAACCGCTTCGCCAATTTTCGCATAGTAATACCCTTCTCACTTAGCCATGTGTCCAGAACCTTAATTTTCACTTCCTTTTCAATACTCGACATTTTGAAAACGCAGAATTTGAACCGCACAAACAAGTAAACAAAAGAAAGCTGACAATCAAACGCACAGCATGCAGTGTTCAGAGCATAAAAAACCATCACAAATACATGCGTACAACGCAAATGTATGTGGATAGCTTATATTCGATACACTCCTTACGTCACCGGACAACCATAGAAATTGTAACAAAAACAAACGATAATAATTATCAAACTAGTTTGAGTGTATGATTCAATGCAGAGACGATTTTTGATTTCACTAATACTACTGCAAAACGCTTATTAGCAAATTTACCAGAAGTTGAAAGTTCACAATGGCCTGCAGGAAGGAAACATCGCTAGCTCAACGAAGTAATGTTACTTTACTTCATAAACGCGGGGAAACGGTTCGGAAGATTGCTGAATTCCTTGGTATTCCTAAGTCTACGGTATCGGACATCATCTCCCGACAAAACAGCACCGGCAGCATTGAAAATCGTCGCAGATGTGGTCGTCCCCCGGTTCTGTCACAGCAAAACAAACGGTATTTGGCACAAGCTGTCAAAAAAGATCCGTTCATTAGTGGCGGTAAGTTGGCAGCCGATCTGGAACCCATCGTCGGCAAAACTGTAAGTCGGTTCATCATCAGTAGAGCCTTGAACGAAATAGGAATCAAGAGTCGCACGCCTAGGGAAAAGCCATTCATCAGTGAGCAGAACAGAGTGAAGCGTTTGGTCTACGCCAAGAAGGATGTTAACAAGCCGATGTCGTTCTGGAAGAAAGTATTATGGACAGATGAAAGTAAGTTCAACGTCAGAGCTTCAGATGGCCGTGTTAGAGTTTGGAGAACTGATGGGACCGCTCTAGAAAGAAAAAATGTGCGTGAAACTGTGAAACATGGCGGTGGATCAGTCATGGTATGGGGTGGTATGTTCTATGCTGGAGTGGCCACCATGGAATTCATCGAAGGGATAATGTTCAAGGAAGACTACAGGGATATCCAGCAACTTTGTATTTATTCACGACAATGACCCCAAGCACAAGTCGAAGCTTGTGACAAAGTATTTGGCCGGGAAAAACATAACCGTGCTGGATCACCCTCCCCAAAGCCCAGATTTAAACCCAATCGAGCATCTATGGAATGAAATTGGACGAGAACTGCAAAATAAACATATTTCCAACAGAAATCAATCAATGCGGGAGATTGAAGCTGTATGGAACACTCTTCGTCCAGAAGCAATGCAAAACTTGGGCGAATCCATGCCAAGACGCTTGGTAGAAGTGATCAATTACAAAAGAGGACATACACATTATTGAAACATTCAAATTATTAAATTATTAAATCGAAAAATGTAATTTCTACATCTTGTCCGATCACTTTCGCACCTTGAATTTTAACAAATGAATCTTTTTTATTTACATAATTTTGTTTATGAAATATTATAATGTTTTTAAAATCAAAATGCCAAAAATCTAATCTCAAAAAAGAAAAATAAACTAATAAACTGTTGAACATATTTTATTTCTGAATTTTATTACCTACTTTACCAAAATAATGTTCTTGTCCGATCAATTTTGCTACGTAGAAAGAGTCTGCGGTTCTTGGACACTGCTCTGCACTCCCAACTAACACTGCCTAAACCAATCTGCTTTATTAAGGCAGGACCTTTTATTAAAGTTTTACGAAAGCCACTAGAAATCAATTTGGTTTTATTATGGCACCAAAAAGGTGCCGAGAGGTTTCCTATTGGCATAGTCAGGAGTTTGTTTTTTCGGACGAGAAACTACACCGTTAGTGCTACAACGATATTAAAGTCTTAAACATCCCTCGGTTCTCAAATTGCCGCGTCGGTGATGGTTTGGGGGGCAGTATCAAAGGTTTTAGCTACCCTTCGACTTTATTGAAAAAAACGTAAAATCAACGCGGCGTACTACAAAACTGAGGTTTTGGAAAGTTGCCCCCCTCTCGCGATGAGCACTACGTGTTTCAGGGACGGTGCACTGCATACGGCAAATGTGATTCAAGTTTGGTATCGGGCAATTTAACCGACTTTCTGGACAAAACATTCGCTTAGAACCCTCATTTTTTTTTTGGTCCTATATGATGGCGAAGCTGAACGAATACAAGGTCAGCACTTTGGATCATTTCATAGACGTAATTCTCAAAATCTGGGACGAAATGCCCATGCAGTCCGTGCGTGCCGCCTGCGACGCGTTCGAGAACTTTGAGCTCGTTGGCAATACAAAGGGATTTTTTTTCCAAGCGACATATTGAAAAACTTAAACATTATTAAAATAAATCCAAAAATAAAAAAACCATGTTTTCAATTTTTTAATCAAATTTTGAAAGTGTAGCCGGAGACTTATTGAAGCATACATTTTAGATATCTTTATGTCTTGATTCCATCTAATTTTCAGCCTCGAGCTGGTTCATCCGATTAATTAATCGAATACACCGCTTTTGGGCATTTTCGTAACTTTTCCGGTGGTGAGATTCGAACTCGTGACTTTGGCGTGAGAGGTATGGATGTTAACCACTACGTCGGGGTCGCCCCCACCATAAAATTAAATGCGCATATGATTTGGTGCCTTACATGTTGTAAAAAACTCAATTTGATTTGGATTTTGAGAATTTTTTTCAGGGAATTCCAAAACAATCCTCCTGGGTTTTTACGTCTATTTTCCGTTCTTTTTGAAGATAAACTTTGAAATGATTCCTATAAACCTTTTTAAGGCTTTCGGAGAATCCATTTCTAGAACTGCAAGAAATTTATTCATGGAATCCAAAATGTCCTCATCATATGGGCAGAAATATTTTTCGAACAATATGAAGCAATTGTGATATGAGATTTCAAGAGAGACTTAAAAAATAGTAATCTGAATAAAAATCCAGGGATTTTTCTAATGTAAATTGATAAATTCCAATAGTAGCTTAGAGGATTATTTAAAACGATTCTCTGTAACCTTTCAGCTATCGCGCCAACTTTTGTAACACGAGCCCTCGCGCATTCCTTCCTGGAATATCTCGTGATATGGATTACAAAGAATGTTACTGTCTGTAGCAAAGCTATTCAGTTAGCGAACAATTTAGGATTTTCCCACTAGGCGGTGCTAGTGTGCTAATTATTTACAGGCATATGCTGTATCGTGGAATCTTGACGAGATAGAATGCTTCTGTCTTCGACCATGTTGTCAAGACCTTCTGCGCTAGCAGTTCAAAAATTTCTCGCTACGCGGCGCTAGTATGCCAATGTTTTTTTTTTTTCTGTAGGTGCCATACCCAGGGATCCAGACAGTTTGGGAAGATGTTGTAACAAGATCTTTTCATTGATGAACAGTAGGGCACAATTTTTCCGCTACGAGACACTAGTTGACCATTAAAACGGTTTCTGTCTTCGATAAAGTTGTTCATTAGGTCAAGACCTTTTCATTGATGACTATCAGTTTCGAATCAGTCCGCCACGGGGCACTCATGTACTTGTACAGTTTTGGAATATGCTGGATCCGTTTCAAATATAAGGCTTCAGTCTTCAGCAAGGCTGGTTAGTAGGTCAAGACCTTCGGATTTGTGGCCAGTAGTTTTCCTGACTGAGGTATGTTGTCCATTTGGAATGATTTTATTGTTCAGGGAATCAAAACCTTTTGACTGATGACCAGCAGGTAGAATTTTCTCGCTACGTGGCGCTAGTGTGCTTGTACTTTTTGCAGAATATGCTGTACGTTGGAATTCTGGCTATAAACAAGGTTTTCGTGTTCAGCAAAGTTGATCAGCTGGTCAATACCTTTCGATCTAGAATTTTCTTAAAGGGTGGAGCAATTGTTTAACTGATTTTCCGGACTAGGCTTTATTTTAGGATCCTGTAAATTTAGAAGATTTATTTCTTAGACTGAAATGTTCAGGGACCCGAAACTTTCTGATAGATGACTGGAAGATTCGAAATTTCCTAATTTTTTCCTGACTTTGCTATAACTTTTTTTCCTCCTCTGTTCGGAACATAAACCACTGCGACCAGTTATTTGATCTATTGTAGTATATCCCGTATCCTTTGTTTAGTGAGTTACTTCATCACTATTGAGAAATGATAAAGTATTCGGTGTTTTCTCAGTTGTCATTGTTTGTTTTGTTGGCAATGAATCGACTCTTATTGAAAGTTTGTGCAATTTATACTCTTTGAAGAACGAGAGCACTCTCTTAAGGCACGCCCCTTTATCAGTCAAAATCGGGTTCATTCCAAGGAAAGCAAACTATGACTCCGATACTGACCATGCATCAGAACCCTAGTCATAATCAATTCAAACTGTAGAAGATCAAATAGAACATGAGAATTCTCATAAATGAAGACTAGCCCTGTTTTCCTTATTCCAAATTATCCACAATCCGAGTATTACCGCTTTTCACAAGACATAAAATGTAATAAGGACTAAGATATGTTCCTTTGACTACAAAAAAAAAACAAATATGTTGCATACCATTGAAAATTTCATGCATTTATTTTTCCACATTTCATTTATTTCTTATACATCAATATGGTGATTGGAAAAAAATCACAGCTTTGCCATAAAGCCAATTTATCTTCGCAATGACTATTATAAAACTATTTGGTCTTATGGTAACTTCCTTCAATGCCAATTTGCCGTTTAATGAATTTACTGGAGGCAAAATGGTTTTAAAATGCTTTTTCAACTGACCATAATAAGATAAAATCAATGAGTCCTAAAACGGCATTTCAATACAGCATTTTTCGAGTTCATAATGTCGAAATAAAACCTTTGATAGGAGTAAAAGTAATTTGAGAAACAAGGTTTTAAGATTGTTGTAAACAAGCTGTGTGAGTTGTCATAAACCTGACCTGACTATGAAACCTAAGGGCACCTCTTGATGCCATAATAAAACCAAATTGATTTCAAGTGGATTTCATGAAACTTTAATAAAACTTAATAAAGCAGGATGGTGTTAGCAATGTTACTTGGGTTGTGTGCTAGTGATTTTTCGAAATGTTTTGTCTCGGAATCCTGGTCATATACAAGCTTTCTTCTGAACGTTCTACATGGCCATGGTATCAAGATATAACCTATTCGGGAGATTTACTTACACACAACCGCCACGTATTGAGACAATTCTGAGCTTCTGTTCATCAATCAAAAGACCTTAACCTGCTGAACTACTTTATCCAGGACTTAAACCATCCACTTGGTCAGGATCTGAAGATGAAGCGTTTTTTTTTTAATTTTAAGACACTAGCCCCGCGTAGTGATAACATTCTTAACTAGTAGCCACCAATGAAAATGCCTAGATCTACTTTGTTTAAACTAATCTACGTATTTTGTTTACGTAGACACGTCTCGCAATATCGTATTCTACCGCCTTAATTGAGGAATTTCTGCAAACAAGAAATACGCTGTTTAGTCCAGAACAAGAATGTTGAAAACTGTTGGAATATTTTTCAAAAACTCAAGAACTTATTTTGCATGGCTTTTCGAACATTCTTTTGTTAATTTGTAGAGATCTAGTCGTTTCTTAGTAATCAAGAAATCTACGAATGAGATTCCAATGGTTTTTTTTTCTGAAATAATTGCAGTTTTCTTTGAAGGATTTTCAAATACTTTTCTGGAACGAACAGAGATCTAAAAGGACATTTTAAAAGATAACAAAAATACACGAGAATACACAATGATTCAATTCAAAATATGTGATAAACTATCCTTTTTTTTTTTAATTTTTTTATAAAAAAAAAATATACCAGGAGGAAGTTTTTTTAAAAGATTTTTAAAATTTTTTTATAAACTTTTTAAGGGTTTAAAAAAACACAATTTAAAAAAAACCAAAAAATCCGGAATCCATGGAATCATGAAATCCAAAATGTTCCCAACATATGGTCAAATTTTTCTTCTTACAATATAGACTGTTCCAGAAAGTATAAACACACTTTCAAAATAACAAAAAAGTCATGTTTTTTTTTAGTTTTAATAATTTTATTTGGCAAATCATATTTGTATTTGTGTTTTACATAATATTTTACTCTCGTTTAATCAAAATATTCAATCATAGCCAAGACTCCTAACTTTTCCTCGAACATGACCCCCATTAGCTTCTGCACAGTGGTACTTCCCACCATTTTGACCACTTTTGGCCAATCTTTTTTAAATTTTTGGATGTTGTTCGCCGGTTTTGAGAATTTTCCAAGCTTTGCATTGGTTAAAGCCCAAAAAGTCTCGATTGGCCGTGCCTCCGGGCAGTTCGGCGGATTCATGTCTCTCGGCACGAAACATACATTTTGACTTTTGTACCATTCTAAAGTGTCCTTTGCGTAATGACATGACGCCAAATCAGGCCAAAACACTACTTGACCTTCGTGCTGCCTGATCATCGGCAATAATCGCTTCTGGAGACATTCCTTAACGTATTTCTGAGTGTTCATCGTCTCCGTTGTGATGTACGGACTAGATGTTTTACCACACTCGCATATTGCCTGCCAAACCATAACCTTCTTACCGAATTTTTCGGTAAAAATTGCCTTCTCCGTTTCGGGGATGTCTTTGTCTTCGCTTACAGTATAGAATTGTGGTCCGGGAAGCGTTTTGTAATCTAGTTTCACATACGTTTCATCGTCCATTATTATACACCCAGAATTTCTACACAATAACGAATCGTAGAGTTTGCGGGCCCGTGGTTTCACGGACGCGGCCTGTTTTGGGTTCATTTTGGGTTATTTCTGCTTCCGGTATGTTTTTAGCCCAAGGCTTTCTTTGGCACGCATGACGTTACTCGGCGAGGTCCCTAGTTTTTTCGCAACATCCCGAACGGAAGTCGCTGGTTTTCGCTTGTAGGCACCCTGATCTTTTTATCGATATCCGGACTAACAGGACCGGATTTCCGACCACTCTTCGGCGCATCTTCAAACGTATACTGTTCTCTATATTTTCGAATCGCAGATCGTACCGCTCCGACGTTTACACCCTCTTCCTTGGCCAATTTTCTCAAGGAGAGTCCGCTCACAGTGCACGATACTTTTTCGTTGTTCCGGAGTAAGACCCCGCATTTTGATAGGTAACACAAAACTGAGCACTTTTTTGATGCTATGTCATTCAGAATGTGCTAACAAAAGGACGCAGCCAAAACACGTTGAAATATTTCATTATATTCAAAGTGACCGTTAAAATAAGGTGTGCTTATACTTTCTGGAACAGTCGTTATAAAGAAAAAGTAAGGTTGTCAATTTTTGTTGTTGTACGCCTATATACTATTTAAATTAAAGCCTGATTCAAAGTAAATTTTGACGCATTCAAGTGATCATAACTCAAGAAATAAACAACATACACGGTTGATCAAAACGTCAAACAAAAGGGTTTTTATTCAGCTTTCAAACGAATAATAACATGTTATTGCATTTCACCGTTTCGAACGAACTGTCGCACTTTACTTGTGATCGATGGCATCATGATCTGCACAGTCGCTGGTGACACTGTACCGGCGAACTTATTCCACTTTAAACGCATTTGTTGTGCATTTGTCACTTTTTTACAACCTCCTCGAAGTTTTCGCTTGACAATTGCCCAATATTTTTCGATCGGCCTGAACTCAGGGCAATTCGGAGGATTAATCTCTTTGGCGAAGAAATTGACATTGTTTGCAGCATACCATTCTAGTACCTTCTTAGAGTAGTGGCAGCTGGCTAGATCCGGCCAAAACATAACGTTGGTCTTGTGTTGCCGAATGAAGGGTAAAATTCGCTTTTTCAGACACTCTTTAATGTAAACCTTCGACGTCATTGTGTGGGATGTGATGAAAACCTTGGTTTTCCCCCCGGGCCACGCAGCGTGCACCCTGCGCCCCCACTCACTTTCACCTTACCTCACCTCACTGTCTTTTTCTAGGGCCTCCCATGGCCCTACTGAGATCACCCACCGAACACAATCCCCCCCTTTCCCAAATACACGGACCCACTCCCCAGTCAGAAACTTCGAAAAAAAAACATACGACAAACCCACCCAGGTGGCCCCATTTTTTTTATTATTATTTTTCGCGACAATATAGAATTTCTCTCTATTCCTCACACCACCCCCGGAGAGATTCTTTTTTATTTGTAACAAAATATTCGTAGCTTGTTTTCGCACACTAAAGGGTGTCCACGATGAAATTGCCACCCACAGAATTGATTCGTAAAATTCGAGTTTTCATCCGATTGCCATCAAATTTTCAGGGATTGAGAAATAACTATTAAACTTCATTTTACCCATTTTTACTCGTATTTTATTTACAGTCCATCCACGCAAATGCCCGCACCTTGGCCTTAACCCCCGGTCATAAGATTCTGCACAACCTGTGAATCAACCGTTTTTTGCATGTAAACCCATACTTTCTTCAGTTCCTCGACTGTCTTCACTACCTTAGGTCGTTTAAGAAGGTGCTGCTTCATAATCGCCCAGTACTTCTCGATGGGGCGGAGCTCCGGAGTGTTGGGAGGGTTGAACATTTTCGGCACGAAATTGACCTTATTGTCCCCCCGCATACCACTTCAGCACGTCCTTGGAGTAGTGGCATGAGGCCAAATCCGGCCAGAACTCCCTTTTTTTTCTTTTCTTTTTCCTTCTTTTTCTTTTTTCTTCTTTTCGTCCTTTTTTTTTTCTTTTTTTGATTGTTGGGACGTTGTGGGCCTTCAGGAGAGGAAGCAGCCGCTTCTGGAGGCACTCTTTTATGTACACCTGTCCGTTCATCGTGTCCTGGGTCACGAAAGGTGCACTCCGCTTCCTCTGTTATTTTGTTTGCTTTTTTTCGTTTTTTTATTTATTTTTCCGCACAATCCTCCGGAGAGATTCTTAAAATAAATTTGATGTTATTCTATGATATGTCTCCAATCGATGCGTGGAATAAAATCTTATCATTTGGAAGAATTCTAGAGAATCCAAGGAATCTTTGAAAATCCCATCAAGTGTTTCTAAGGCAACTCCAACGATCCTCTGATAAATCAGAATGTCCCACGCCACCAACCACGAACGCCACATCTACCTCAGCACCTCAGCAGCGGCACCAGACGACACAAACAACTCCGTCTACTGAAAACGGTCCACCAGCAGAAGCGGGGCGGGCATGCTGTATCTAATTTAAATGTCATTCTACGCCTGCCTGTCGAGTGTGTAACACCGATAAAAATTATCTAGCGACGGTTATTATTATTACCACTTACATACACCCTTTATGTAGCAGGGTCTATTAATATTGCCGCGTTGTTATTGTTCTGCCCCGCGCAGCGCAACCGAAACAACAAGTTGCAAGCTGCAGTTCGCAGAAAAGTAGGCTGGGTTGGCCTGCCAAAGTCACGTGTGTGCTGCGCCATCTAGTGCTCGCCGCTGGCAGGTGGACGACGACGACGACGAGGAGCAAACGCACGATTCTACTTCCACTCAAAGGGGGCAGAGATTTTGCTTTGCTGAAATATCACTTTGTGTAAGGTTGTAAACCTGAGTCCGACTCGATGACATTCCGTGATTGACCGTATATGGGAGGGGGCCGAACTGGGAGAGTTCCGTGGCTCCTTTGGACACGGTTGTCATTCTGGACGAAGTGAACGGATTTGTGCCCTCAATTCGGGTTCGAATTTGAGTTTGTGTGTGTGATTAGTTGCATAATCAAACTACCTCTCGCTAATAGCCGAAATGTCGCGTCTTAATAGAGGAAGTTCTCCCTTTCGGAGGCGACCAAATAAGGCGCACCGAAAAATAGCCAAATCTCGAAAATCGAAAGTGAATCCATCGCATGCCGTTGCTTTTCCCATAACCTCGAACCACTATTTAAACGTCTGTCGTTTGGACAACTAGCTCTCGAAAGGTGCTGCGCGTCTGCGGTAGACTGGTTCAAAAGTTTGATGAACCACGTCGGATCGGTGTTGGTTGGTAACGGGTTTGAACCAGTTTGAAAAAAAACACCTCAAATCAGCGCATGACTTGTACTATTCTGTTCGTTTTGCGCTTCGCACTTATGGACTCAACCCACATGCCACGATGTATGGGCCTTCCATTGCAACATCCCCTGCTCAACGGTAGTTGTTCCAAAATTCCAACGAAAACGAAGCCGAAAGTGAGCGCAGATTGCGTTCAGGGACGTTCATTCACTTTTCGGCCTTTTCGGTGGTTGGTGGGTTTCGGACCTCCCATTCTCCGGGCTTTGGTGGAAGAATGGAAAGGCAAAAAAGTGAAGAAAAGATGGGACTCCACACGCCAACAGCTGGTCGGTCGTTGGAGGATCTCCGAAAATGGCAAGTGTGATTTGCGTGCGTCATAATTGCGATTCTGCCTACTGTGATGGGATGGTGTTGCGCAACAAGCGAGTAATAGGGTCAGCTCGATTAGTGGTAGCTCTATTAGTCGTAATCAGCTGAGCTGACGTTCGGAGAAAATTTGAGCTTCCAATATTCTTTTCCTACTAAAGTTCGCCTGCAAAGTGCTTCCCCTGGCAAAAAATTCTCGCAAATGGCTCGTGGTTGGAAAGGGCAACAAGTGCCCATTAAGGAAATTGCGAAAGAGTGACCCCGCCAGAAACGCCGGTGTTCGCCGTCAGCGCAAAAAAAAACGGCACAAAAGAGACCAACCCTCTTCACGAACATCGTCACCATCGTCGTCTTTAGTCATATGTTGCAACCTCCACCGCCATCATCATCATCATCATCATCATCATCACATCGCGCCGTTGTTGTTCGCAAAATCTCCTTTCCTGCCAGCATCGTAGCCGATCCATTGTACTGCTTTTAATGGTTTTGCATGTTCTCTCATTAATAAATATCGCAGGCCGCATCCGTCTCCACTGGTAGCCCGGGGATGATCACTTTATTCTGCGGAATGTGTAAAAAAAAATTAAAAGCAAGTTCGTAGGTAGGCATTCAAGCTCCAGCCAAGTGGACTGGTTGACCTAGTGAGTAGTGAATCGGGTAGGATGCGATCCGGCAATCGATTACGAAATTTTCCCGTTCGACTGAAAACTTGCTCCCGGCGACGATTTCCATGGCAACGACAACGGTTTGTTTGTTTTTGCCACCCGACATTCGATTGCCGCAAACTGATTAGGCAGACAGAATGGCGATCCTGAACTTTGGAACACACACGCACACACACATATACACAGCATGATCGCTGAACGGTTAACGGTTCCGTTTGTAATTCTAGCCGGGTTGGATTTCGAGCGGAACGTTGGAGCTGGGACTGGGCCTGGGAAAAGTTGGCATCGGTTTACGGTTTGGGTGAATTTTTGTTGGGTGGCGAAAATCGGCCTGATTTGGGTCCGTTTTATCGAGAAGGTAACGAACTCATTTCCGGTCAAAGTTTGGTTGGTTTGGTCGTTGGAATAACTGACATCAAATGGCTCTGGAGTGATGAACAGTCAAATTCAAATCTGACTCATGGGTTGCTTAGTTTGATTCAGTAGGGTCGGGTCGGCTAAAACGCTGGCCAGAC
The DNA here is from genome assembly GCA_024533555.2 of Aedes koreicus. Taxonomy (NCBI): domain Eukaryota; kingdom Metazoa; phylum Arthropoda; class Insecta; order Diptera; family Culicidae; genus Aedes; species Aedes koreicus. The sequence continues at coordinate 133,189 of JAHHFK020005643.1, read as the reverse complement.
TGAGCAGTTATAACATGTTTAATTTATTGTTCTCTTAATGTTTAAGTTCTTGTTGAAATTATTTGACAACCGTTATAACATGATATAACTCGGTAGTCTGACTTCCCTACATGCAAGCGATTTACACTTTTTTTTATTATCAAGAATAAAACCATTCCCCCCCCCCCCCCCCCCCCCCCCTTTCCCCACCACACAACCCACCCACACACTTATTTTATTGTTCTTTTTTTTTGTGCTGTACAGGTGTGGGGCGCTGTGTGTTGTTGTTGTTTTTTTTGTTTTTTTTTTGTTTATTTTTTTTATTTTTTGTTTTTTTTTTTTTTTTCATTTTGTGTTTTTATTGTGTGTATATTATTTATTCTGAGTTTATATGTTTTTTTTTTTTTTTATTTTATTTTTGTGGTGAGAGTAGTATAATACTATGCGGTGGGGGGCGGGGAATTTTTTTTTTTGAAAAATTTTTATACCCCAGCGGGATCGAACCCGCCCCTGCGCTGGTGTTTTTTTTTTGGTGCGCCTTTTCCGGCTGAGCTAAGGGGGGACCCCTGTGGGCACCCCTATGCGACTTAGTTCCTGAAAGGGACTACAGGGACCGATCCCAAGTAACACGAAATGTTTGATTGCATGCATTTTTGCTTAAATATGACAAATGATTATGTTGTCATTCCGATGATGGTAAACCTTTTTGGGAACTACTATAGAATTGAAATAGCGCAGAAGGTGGAGCCTATGAAACATAATTTATGTCTGACAATTGTCACAAAAAAAATCTTAAACATAATTTAAACAAATTTTCGTCGGAAACAAAAAGACTTTCATGAATCAGGTTCATACTATGGACTCCAAGCTTACAAGATCCGTGTTCATACCACTCGACCATTTTGACATATGAGATATAGAGTAGCCAGAATCCTCTTAAACCTTACCATCATCATATTTGCCAACCTTATTGGGAACTTATACAGACATTCGGTTTGATATAAGTGGATTCAGAAAAGGGGGATTGGAATATATTTATAGCATTTGCAAAAGAAAATAATTGTTCGTTTGCGCTGACGTTTTGCAGAATCAAGACGTTATCATACAAGCAATTTCACCAATCCTGATGTTCGATCATGTAAGCAATTGTCAACAGAAAATCAATACTTCATTCTAGCATAACTGAATTAGGTTCTTGAATGTTTCAGTGTCAAATGAGTATGTTACATAAATACACATTTGATATATATTTGTCTAATATCAAAGTTCAAAGACTGTCTTTTTCCGTTCAATACGGCACTAACAAAACACGTTTGGCCCTTCTCGCATATGTTTGTTTCTTGAAATACGGAAGACTCATGTTGATACATTTGTGAAACAAAATGTGCAAACAAGATTTCAGACGTAAACAAACATGTCTTATCTGATAAACTTCAAACACATTTATGACAAATTAATTAGTCGGCCAAAAGAATCTGGACTTGAATTGCATCAAACGAACACCTTCATGACAAAACTAGTCAAATCACACTGTTATAGATCTACAGCATGACACATGAGAAATAAAACTGAAATATTTATGTTTTCGGTGCTACTTGGGAATTATTTGGGGAGGTAGCACCAACCAACACCAAAAAAAAAGGGATATAAAAAATATCCCCCCAATATACCACACAAAAAAGTTATCCCCCTTTATCCTGCTAGCCCCCCGTTATTTGGCCCCCCCCTTATAAAAAATAAAAAAACGCCTCCTTAAACAGTTACACACCCCGGAGCCTAACAAAAAAAAAAACAAATAAAAAAAAACTCTGTAGTCTGAACAAGGCATAACAAGAATGAATACACGTTGTTGCTGTTTTTGACATGCTGAAATTCCTAGTCTCAATTTAAAAAAAGAGCAAAGAAAAAGGAAACGGTGGTCGGTTGCCAAAAATGAAAGAGATGGAGTTGGTCTCCGTATTATTTCAATCTAAGGTCTGTATCCACATTAATCCGGACACCTTCAAATCATTGTAACTTTTGAAATTGCACGTAGGAATGACAAATTTCACTGTGGTATCGCTGAGAGTCTATGATGAAAAAGACTATGATTGATGTTTACATTTCATGTTTAGTATTCAAGATGGCGACGAAAGAAAAACAAGTGCGCGAGCGAATTTTTGTACGGGCGTACGGCAAATCCTGACTTGTCAATTGTATGATGTATGATATGTACTACCACCCATTATAGCACGGAAACTAAGTCCGACAGCAATGGGCTCTCCCCTCTGTTAGACTTGATCAAGCTTTAATAACCACTGATTATCCTAATCATGCCGTTGTATGAAGGGCCAAAAAGGGGTTGGGTGGATCTATATGCAACATCACTTATACGTATCCACAGGGATATAAAGAATCTCCTTCCAACAAAAAGACTGAACAATTGGTCAAAAGAGCAAGCTATCTAACATGAGGATGCCCCAATGGGCGGGGGAGAAGAGCCCGCCCTCTATTCACAAACTGTTAGCAATGGGGAGTTGGCATTCCCACTCTCCCCATCCAGAGTGCTTCAATCGGGTGCCCTGATGGTCCCTCCCATTCCCATGAAATATTTATATAATAGTGTATATATGTATATGTAAATGAAATATACTACAAGCACTCGTATCTATTGTATATGATATTCATTCGGTTGATCCTGAAATGCAAGAAATGTTGTAAAGTGTTAAAGTGGCGCTTAAGCACGTTTTCGTTCGTTTTCAGCGATAGCAGCATTTCACCAAAATCTTGATTTGAGGTATCCTGAAAAAGTTTGTTAAATCTATTGAAATTTTACAAAACTAACATTTATACATTTTAGTTTACTGTTGCCATGGTCACTATTTGCTACTTGATGCTGATTTTATAACAGCAATCCGCTTTTATGTTTGCTGATTTAATAGTTATTGCTACCGAGTTAGGAATGGGAAGATTCAACTGGAGGGAGTTTAAGATAAATTGGCAAAAAAAAAAAAAAGTAATGTTTATATCATCTATGAAGTAAAATCAATAAAATAATATTACCAAATATAATGATATTGTATGTTATGATGAAGTACTTGTACTCCTGACTTGTCAATTAACGAAAAACCCAAATCTCTCCATTCGAACGGTGGCTCGTAAAATAGGGATGTCACCTGGTTTTGTCCAAAAATCAAAACAACGTTTGGGACTTAAGTCGTATAATGTAAAAACAGTTCCAAATCGCAACGACAAACAGAACATGGCAGCAAAATTACGGTCTCGACGTTTGTACTGCGAATATTTGACGAAGTATTCATGCGTTGTTATGGACGATGAAACTTATGTCCTGGAGGATTTCAAGCAGCTTCCAGGGCTGGCTTTTTATTCTGCTATGGCCAGAAAAGCTACAGCTGAGCATTTCAGAACGAAGAAGGCATCGAAATTTCCCAAAACTGAATACTTCAGTCGAGTATTAGTACACGACACTGAAGAAGTCTGCATTGTACATTGTAGACGAAATACGCGTATTTGTCAAGATAAGCAATAAAGGTAGTTGGAATTAAATGGAAATTACTAATCATTCTTCTTATTTTCTAGTTAGTTTTATTCATGTTTTGAGGTGTCCGGATTATTGCGGATACAGACCGTACTTGGAGACTCTTGGAAACCACAAAAACAAAAATCACAACTCATAAAAAGAGAAAACGAACTGGTGGAACATTTTGAAACAATATTGTTGGATCTTATAGTGCCGATGCTGGCTAAATTAGGTTGATTTTCTATGGATCTACGGCGAAACCTGCCTCCATAATTTTGTCGAAACTTCCCATCAGTTTAACCGCATTCATTAGTTTTTTTTTCTTCTATTTGATTAGAAAGTTTGTTCAGATTGTCGGCTATTATTAAGTTAGATTAAAAATTCTTCAAATTTCTCAAATTTTCCAACATTTCGAGAAAATTGTGTTCCTACAGAAATATTTCGAATGTTTAGAAACATTCTTAAATTTCAGAGATTTCGTAATTGAATTGAGAAAGTTCGGTAATAGTTTAAAAGTTTAGTAAAAAATCAGTAAGCTTGGCTAACGCATAGGAACATAGTTTTTGAATCGTGTTATCTCAATAAAAATGTTGATTAAAACGAGATTTTTATGGAAAAATTGCAGAAAAATAAAAATGCAATCATTTTTTCAATAACTCAAAAATTATTTTTTTAATCGGGACATAATGTTTTGTGAACGTCAGAAAATTTATTTAGCATAAAAAATGATTGAAAATTGGTGCACTAGATCCAAAGATATTGATATTTTAGTAAACGTACTTTTGTCCAAAATTCACAATATCAAAATGTTTGTGTACCTCAAAGACCGCTCTACTTTAATTTTTTCCGACGACGGCATTGAATTCATCGCCAAATAAACGTTGGTCAACCATTAAAGCTCACACTTTATGTTTCATTTTGTAAACTAGTGTTATTGACCGATCTTGATAGAGAACGCGCTTTGGCAGGCGCTTTCATGCTGTGTTCCTCTCACTTTCTCATCACTCACGTTTTCGAATGCATCCACTTGCCCGAACTTTGTTCTTGTGTAACTCTGATCTACAACCCTGCTGAACCGGCGAACAATGATGATGGAATTGATGTAACAGACGTTTTACTGAACGTTGCATTTCTCCTTTTTGGCGTCCTCCCAAGCATCATTCTGGCCGACAAACCCGTTTATTCAGCACGCACACTGTGAAATTCATTTAAAGGTGAACTTATCCGTCCTAAATACTATTGTCAATACTCCTTTGGGTGCACTCCTATCCCAACAAACATCGTTGTTGAATTAGAGCTTGTTCAAGCAAATTTGGAGAAGCTATTCAGCTGTTTCTTCTAGAATAGCTGAATAGCTTCTCCAAATTTGTTTGAACAAGCTCTAATTCAACACCGATGTTTGTTGGGATGTGTATGTGTGTATATACAATCCAACGCCCACCGTCCGGCAGTGTTTTTATGGAAGAAAAATGTTTGCAGATAATCGACCTGTTGTCGACTCGACAAACATTTTTAGCCCGGGATTTGGAAGGTGATAGCTCTGTTGGGTTCCAGTGACCCATTTCAGAATGCCTGGTTACTCACGTCCATTCCGAGGTCACTTTCACTTACAACAAGCCCCAAACATCCCATCAAATGGATATAGGTACTTCCATCATCAAATCTTATCGTTTTGAGGATGGCACGTATTTAGCAGTATCGTTCAAATTTAGTTGTAATCAGATAGATCTCACCGGAAATAATTGCTGATGTACAGTCTTCGTTTGGACGGCTTCCCTGTGATGCTAAAGGATGCATTAATGTTACAGAAGTAGCACTCCGCTATTCGGCAAATATTTTCACATCATCCTTTTCGAATGGAACAGCCCGAATACAATTAGTACTTCGCGTACAAATACAATACAATGAAAATCACAGGAAAAGAAGCACTTCCGAGAAGTTGCGTTGTTCACTTAGGTTGAATTTCGACTATATTTTTGATTTTATTTTTCGAGAAAAGGACACAGCAAAAACGAAACACGTCAGTTTCGAAGCACGGCTTGCTGCGATCCTACTCCTTTGGGTGTATTCCTACACCCATAATAAAAAAAAGCCAGATTATATTGTGATTTCGAATGATTTTGTTTAATTTTTCGATGTGGAGAAAAATGCATCGTTAAGTGGTGCAGTGTACTAGTTGATGGGTATGGGAATGGAGTCCGCTCATATAAGAAAAAGACAAACAAATCAAGAGTTTTCAAGTTGAAGGCAAACGAAAAAAGACCCTTCAAGGATCTCTGACAAGGCTTCGTTTGCTTCACAAAACGCTTTGTGGAATAAGCCGGGCAAAGTTGCCCTTTCGAAATCATGCGGCTTTCTGAAGAAATGAATGCAATATTTGCGTCTGTATGTATGATGATGTATGATATGTACTACCACCCATTGTAGCACGGGAACTAGTCCGACAGCAATGGGCTCTCCTCTCTGTTAGACTTGATCAAGCTTTAATAACCACTGATTATCCTAATCATGCCATTGTATGAAGGGCCAAAAAGGGGTTGGTGGATCGATATGCAACATCACATATACGCTTTCACAGGGATATAAATAATCTCCTTCCAACAACAAGAAAAAATTTATTTTATTTTTATTATGGAGGGAATTTTGAGGCCGGATAAGGTTCTTAAGATAGTTTGGATCCCTCCTTTCCATCAAAGGGGGCTCCCATACAGAGGAAGCACAAATTTCTGAATAACTCGAGAACTAATCAAGCAAAAGAACCCAAATTTAGCATGCGTAAGTTTCTGGAGGCAAGAAATGTTTCTATGGTAGTTTGAGACCCTTCCCCTCTCTAAAAAGGGAGGCTCTCATACAAATGAAACAGAAGTTTCTGCATATCTCAAGAACTAATCAAGCAAATGGAACCAAATTTGGCATATTGGGTTTTCGGGAGGCGAAAAATGTTTCTATGGCTGTTTGAGACCCCTCCCCTCTCCTAGAAGTGGTGCTGTCATACAAATGAAACTGAGATTTCTTCATAACTCTAGATCTAATAAAGCAAATGGAACCAAATTTGGCTTGCGGGGATTTTAAAGGCAATAAATATTTCTACAGTAGTTCGAGACCCCTCCTCTCTCTCTGGTAGGGGGGGGGGGCGGTGCTTTCATACAAATGAAACACAAGTTTCTGCATAACTCGAGAACTAATCAAATGGAACCAAATTTGGCATGCGTAAGTTTCTGGAGGCAAGAAATGTTTCTATGGTAGTTTGAGACCCCTCCCCTCTCTAAAAAGGGAGGCTCTCATACAAATGAAACAGAAGTTTCTGCATATCTCAAGAACTAATCAAGCAAATGGAACCCAATTTGGCATGTGGGGTTTTCTGGAGGCGACAAATGTGTCTATGGTGGTTTGAGAACCCCTCCCCTCTCCTACAAGTGGTGCTGTCATACAAATGAAACAGAAATTTCTTCATAACTCTAGATCTAATAAAGCAAATGGAACCTAATTTGGCTTGCGGGGATTTTAAAGGCTATCAATGTTTCTACAGTAGTTCGAGACCCCTCCTCTCTCTCTTTGGTAGGGGGGCGTGGCTGCCTTATAAATGAAACACAAGTTTTTGCATAACTCGAGAACTAATCAAGTAAATGGAACCACATTTGGCAGGTGGAGGTTTTTGAAGGCAAGAAATGTTTCTATTGTAGTTTGAGACTCCTCCGCTCACTGAAAGAGGGGTCTCTCATACCAATGAAACACGAGTTTCTGCATAACTCGAGAACAAATCAAGCAAATGTAACCAAATTTGGCATATGGACGTTTTTGGCGGAGAGAAATGTATCTAAGGTGGTTTGAGACCCCTCTGCCTTCTGGAAGGGGAGACTCCCATAAAAACGAAACATAAGTTTTAGCATAACTCGAGAGCCAATGAAGCAAATGAAACCAAATTTGGCATGTTGAGGTTTTTGGAGACTGATTTTATAACCTCATCTATGAAGTAAAATCAATAAAACCACAATTATCAACTATAATTAAATTGTGAGTAATGATAAAGTAATGACCAGGATTGAACTGTAAAATCAGACACAAGTTAAATGAATACAGCGCTGTATGAATCATATCCGCTCGAATTTGGTAAAATGTTCATTTGCAAAACGGTAATGAAAAATACATCCGATAATAATTGCAAAAGCCTATCACCGACTCCGTTTCAACCTCCTGCATTCAAGGCACCAGACACTTCTAAATCACAAGAGGAGAAGAAGGGATCATAATGATAATTGGACCTATAAGACACAACAGTTAAAAGTATACGCAACCTACTAATCTAATCTAATCTAATCCAATACAAACGCAGCCAGTACGAGAAAGCATCCTGGAAATAATTGGGTTAGATGACGCCCAATTATTTTTTTTGTCAATATTGATGCTTGCAGTATATCAGAGACATGATACAAGCAAGCGTCATAGCGACCAGGCCTACTGCGTTGCATTAATCGCAAAAGATGATTCTGTAAAATGAGTTGGATCCAAATGAATAGATTTGAACCACAACGCATTTTTTGAATCTATAGGGGAGGAAGGATGCGTGGACATACCGTACCATACGCTCCGAGGTAAAAATAATAATATCATATTAAAATAAGTCATGAAAATCCGAGTATTGATAATAGTCATAATAATAAGAATAAAAATGTAAAATCAATATGCAATGTCATATAGAATAGTATATAAAATATAAAAAACAATTACACATGTTTGCAGATTGTCGTCCTGTTGCAATTTTAGAAGAATTTGCGTATCTATTATAAACCTAAAATTTAGATAATGTATCGTAGCCACGAGAAATAAATTGAAAATTATTTTAAAAACTAGGAAACTTCATAAATGACCTGAAATGATATATAAAGAATAGTATATCTAGAATTTCGATGTGCTGTTCCATTTCCTTGCACCGCTATACTCATTTGTAGTGGATCTCTTAGGTTTATTTGATGACCTCCACTGGTTGGTCACTGATCTTATCTACTCTAATTCAATACAAACGCAGCCAGTACGAGAAAGCATCTTGTAGACAACTGGGCTAGATGACGTCGAATTACTGCTCAAGTCTCAGTTCGGCCAGGCCCACTGCGTTGCATCAACTGCAAAGAAGAATCTGTAAAACGAGCTGGATTCAAATAAATAGACCTGAACCACAGCGCATTCCGAGAAACTATAGGGGATCAAGGTTGCAGGACTCCGCGCACCACACGCTCCGAGCCATGTCAAGTCGAATATAATAGAAACTTTACATTTTTCTATGACCCCATTCACCTGAAATTGAACACTACGTCTTACACAAAGTACGCGAAGATTTTATGATTTCATTGCAAGTTTAAGTTAAATTACGAATTATTGTTTGATATTTTTCTTCTCGAAAACGACGCAGCAAAAACAAAACACGTCAGTTTCAAAGCACGGCTTGCTGCGATCTTAAAAGTATACGCAACCTTCTAGGTCAAACTACAAGATTATGCCTATGTTAACATATAAATCACAAAACACCGGTTGAATCTTTTTGGCACGACCAACCGAGTGCAAGGGACTCCTGGATCATCTTGATATAGCCTGCAAAGTTTAGAACATCATTTCTATAATTGTAAATCAATTTTCGGATATAGCATCGTTTATTTATCTGCATCCTTTGTTCAGCAACAGCAAACAGGCCTCTCACCTTGTTCCTAATCTAGAGTAACCTTTTCATTTAAAGCCTACCATACAATTTTGCAGGTAGTCACTTAATCGTCTTCGTATGTACTTAAATGTGTTGATTATCATGAAAAATACCATGCGCTTAGAAAATTGCATCACCACTGTGGACCCTTGAGTGTTTTGATAAGTATCCCTTGATCGTTATATCTACTCCTGAAATCTTGGTTAATCCTTAAAACTTCCACTAAATCAGCCATTTATTCCTTCTTCATAAGCGTTGCCTTGACCATTGCTTGGTGATTGGTGCTGGATTTAGAAATCTTATTTCAATGTATTTGCGCCGTGCATTTGTTGCCAACTTTTCTACATTTGGGTTTAATGACTATGGTACCAACGGCCCTTTTACGAAGACACGAGTTCTGACAATTTTAATGATAGAATTGACTAGGATCGCTCATGTTTCTAAAATATAAGTTGTTTTTTCGTTTAAAACCAACTGCACTTTTTTCACAATTAATTGATCTGTATTCGTGACATCAAAATTTTCAAAATTAGAAGAAACACCGGAATCGAAGAAAAAAATCCACCCCAAACAACACATTCCCTTGTGGTTCTGAACGACTCACAAACTAGCAATAACCCTTCTCCTACAAACTATGAACATCTAACAACTATCCGCGTCGCATCCACCAAAGCCTCCAATACCGGTCCCGGCCATCAATGCTCCGAAGGTGATGTCGCCCAACGCAGCAAAGCCAACCCAGCCAGACCGCTCGCGAGAACGAACAGCACCAGTCCGGATATCGTGCCGGGATCCGTAATCCACTTCGAAGCCTTCCTCTGTTGTTGCTGCTGTGTCTGTTGACAGTCCCGGCCACGCCAGAAGTCCGCCATCTTGGTCTCGCTTCCATCGCACAAACATCCCACTGAATTGACCTTTTCCATGCAGTCTGCTTCGTTTGCCAAGCACATATGCATTTCCGTGCGGCTGTCAGTTTCCGTGAGGATCGGCAGGTTCAGCCAGTAGCTTCCGGTGATTCCGAGAGTATGACAACTCATAGCAGCTTTGCTCCATACGGAAACTTCCAACAGCCAACAGTGGCCCTTGTAGACTTGCCCCGTGAACCGAAACATCCGTTCGTAGTTACAGGTCCCGTATATGGTCAAACGGCTGGATGATGACAGCGATGCTCCGTAGTAGTGCAACTCCAGACAGGGACCACGTTCTATCTCGTAGAACAGGGTCTGGCTGTTGTTCCTGTTGAAGGCCTGTATTTTATCGCTGATACTCGCCCACCAAATCTCTTTATTTGGCCCCGGTTCAATCGGACATGGTTTGATGATTTGGGCTGCGGCAATGGCCATGGATAACAGAAGAAAGCAAAACACGCTGTGGGACATGGCGGCGATTGGACTGCGTTTGAAACCGTCGGAAAAAGCTATCCTCTAATGAAGTCAATCGGTTACGAAAATTGGATTTCAAAACGTTGACCATCGATTAGGGGTACAGTTTGATCGGTGTCATTATTAACACATTTGAATCAGAATGAATTAGAAATTTTCCCAGGAGACTCTGTCTCACAATTTCCTTTCGTCTATCTGGCGCAAATTGTCACGTTCTCGTCATAATTCATCGGGGAAAAAGTGATGTTTTCCAGTTTCCCATTTCCCGCTTCACAGCCTCTCTCGCTTCATTTAACCGACGCAGGATGTTGTCGATGATTTCCGTCACCCTTCTGGGAACATCGAGAGCAACCGTCCCAGAAAAGGGTTATATGTGCTACAATTAAGCGGCTAAGCGTGTTAAGTAGGTCTCGGAAGAAGAAGCAGAAGATCTTCTCAAAAAGGGGGTGACTTCTTCGAAGGCGGAAATGATTAATGCGAACGTTAATGGACCTGCGCCTGGTTCCAGCGGCAATAGCAACGATAAACATTCAACCAAGGATTGCGTGACTTTCGGTGGGAGAGTGGGTTTTCCGGTGTGGGAAACATTTCTAACGATTTTCCATTCTGTTCTTCTTTTCAGGTAAGGATAGTTCGCCCGCCGCCTGTTCGAATCAATCAAAATTCCTGCTGCTCGTTAAAGTGACCGTTCGCAGCGACCGACAGCGACAAATGGTGATCGAAGCGTTCGGATTGATTCGTTACATAAGCATGTGTTTGCGGTTGACAACGGGATTGCGCTTTGCGGTAGAAATTTGCGAATGAAAATCCCAATCCAATGAGTTTGGTTCGTTTGGACACAAACAACATTCGACTTGTGAGATGGTTATTATGTGGGTTGGCAAGCGTTTGGTGCGTTCGGTGCTCGAATTATAGTGGAAATCGCTAATGGGCCGGATGTCGACGATTTAACAGTTGGCAATTTTGCGCAAGGGTTGAACAATTGTTTAAGGTCGTGTAGACTTGAATTGGTGTGTTGTGGGATTTCAGATGATATCTATGTCTAAATTTTACATGATCTTATCCTAGGATCGTAATTCTTTAGCTTTACCCTCTCTGAACTTACAGACGCCATTTCCGATTCGCTCTAATTAATTTTACGAATTTCTGTTATTTGGAAATTGAAATCCACTTTTTTTCCTTTTTTGGATACATTATCATGAGGAAGAGGCTCGAACTGCAATGAAAAATATTAAAAACTAATTCAACTAGAAAAATAAGAAATTGAACTTCAAAATTCAATACTCTACTTCAAAATTTTATTGTAAATCAAAACTGAGAATAATAAAAAAGAAAGGCATCAGAACAAGAAACACGAATAAGAAGGAATCATATAAATTAAAAAATAAAAAAAAAAAAAAAAAAAAAAAAAAAAAAAAAAAAAAAAAAAAAAAAAAAAAAAAAAAAAAAAAAAAAAAAAAAAAAAAAAAAAAAAAAAAAAAAAAAAAAAAAAAAAAAAAAAAAAAAAAAAAAAAAAAAAAAAAAAAAAAAAAATATTTATTTTTTTTTTTAGTTCCTTGATTATCGAGATTTTCAGCCCTGGGCTGGTTCATCTCCCGTCGTAGTCACTCAAATACCGTTTTGGGTATTTTCGTAACTTGTCGGGAGTGAGATTCGAACTCGTGACTTTGGCGTGAGAGGTATGGATGTTAACCTCTACGCCGGGGTCGCCCCAGGACTTATTCTCACTTTCACAGTTTCTCAAAACTTATTTCTTCCTAGAAGTAAAACTCTATCTAACGCAAATCGTTAATACAACAGAATGTTACTTCAGAATATCAGGTACGAGAATCTAAACTTTATCCGTGATAGCGAATTTCTTGATATTTGTCGGAACGCAACATTCTTTAAAATTTTCCAACACCGATTATATGCAACGCTTAATATATTCATCTTTTTATATGTAAATTTTTAAATACTTGAGTGAATAAAACGGCAATCGTTAAAACCTCTAGTTGATAAGTGCAAACATCTTCAAAAATAAATCAATCAAGAAACGTGACGGCGCATTCGTAAATAAACACAATGCTCTCAAGGTATGCAACGAAGAGAAAACTAACATTGTTTTAGCCACCGCTGACAGCTAATTGGCAAGAACTTGAAAAGTAATGTTAAATACATTCAAATTTAAAAAACTCTCAAAATTAAACTGCATCCGCATTTGAATTCCAACCCCAAATCTCAACACCTATACAAAATTATTAGTACTCCACCACCCCGGGTACCTTATTTTTTTGGGTTGCGTCACGCCCCTCTGGCCAAAAATATTTAAAAAAATAATTAAGGATAAATGATTTCCTCCCTAACATCCGCAAAAAAGGAAACTGCTAATTAATTTTCAAATAAATTTGAAACATGGATCATACAAATATTTCTTAAAATCCAGGACCGAAAACGAAATAATTTAAACGGAATAATAAAACAGGCCCAAAAAAAAAACCCCAAAAGAAAACTTCCACAAAGTAGAAGGGATTATTACAATGAAAACAAAATTCAGAGAACTCAGCACTAGGAGACATCAGTAATCCTTTTTGCAAGTACGGTCTGTATCCGCAATAATCCGGACACCTCAAAACATGAATAAAACATAAATTTCGCATTATATTTCCGTCGTAGTTGTTTATTTCAGATTCATGGGATGTGTTTTAACAATTCGTGAAGACAAAACATAGTTATTCGGTATTTGCATAAAATTTTCGAACTTTGCGCTTAACTCCGTCCATTAGGGTTTGTACAGACTCTTCAGAAATCGTAAAAGCCGTCTTTGTCCAAATTTGCTGGAAGTGTTTGATGTCTTTGATTCCTTGCTTCTTTCCAGAAAGTTTCCGCTTCATCAGAGCCCAATATCTCTCGATTGGTCGTAGCTCTGGGCAATTTGGCGGGTTTGAGGTTTTTGGTACAATGTTCACTTGATTTGCTTGGTACCACTCCATCACAGTTTTAGCATAGTGGCATGATGCCAAATTGGGCCAGAACAAAGGTTTTTCTTTGTGACTTTTGATGAAGGGTAGCAATCGCTTCTGCAGACATTCTTTCTGATAGATCTCCTTGTTGATTGTGCCTGTAGTGACGAAAGATTTAGTCTTTCGATTTACAAGGTATTTTTTTGGGAGATTTCGATGCCTTCTTCGTTCTGAAATGCTCAGCTGTAGCATTTCCGGCCATAGCAGAATAAAAAGCCAGCCCAGGAAGCTGTTTGAAATCCTCCAGGACATAAGTTTCATCGTCCATAACAACGCATGAAAACTTCGTCAAATATTCGCAGTACAAACGTCGAGCCCGTGATTTTGCTGCCAAGTTCTGTTTGTCGTTGCGATTTGGAACTGTTTTTACTTTATACGACTTAAGTCCCAAACGTTGTTTTGATTTTTGGACAAAACCAGGCGACATCCCTATTTTACGAGCCACCGTTCGAATGGAGAGATTTGGGTTTTTCGTTAATATCCTTTTCACCTTTCGGTCCATGACAGGATCAGCGCGTCCAATGTTTTTGTCACTTCTCGGTTTCCTCTCCACCGTCAAACGTTCCGAAAATGATTTGAGCACATCGTGAACAGTGGATTTAGGCAAATCCAATGTTTTTGCAAGGTCCCGTATTGACAAGTCAGGATTTGCCGTACGCCCGTACAAAATTCGCTCGCGCACTTGTTTTTTTTCCTTCGCCATCTTGAATGCTAAACATGAAATGTAAACATCAATCATAGTCTTTTTCATCATAGACTCTCAGCTATACCACAGTGAAAATTGTCACTCCTACGTGCAATATTTCAAAAGTTACAATGATTTGAAGGTGTCCGGATTAATGTGGATACAGACCTTAATAAAAAGCACCGACAGAAACGAAAAGCATGTACTGGTTTGCCTCGATAGTACGTTCATCAACTTTCTCACTTCAAATCGAAATTGTATAAAAGCTTCTGATTGCATCTGAAATCTTATACAACCAAAAAAAAAAAGAACAGAAGGTTGCTCTATATTTGGTTGCATTGGATTTTAGATACAACCAGTATTTTTTATGCAATTTTGATTTTAAATGAGAAAATTGATTTACGTACTATCGAGGTATACCTGTAGTTAATTCTTGCTTCAGAAAATATTTTTTAAATCAAAATCAAGAATATGATCAATCCTAGTGAGTACGAGCTTTTTAGTGGAATACCTGTTACTAGAAAATGAGAAGAAAGATTAATAATTTCCATTTAATTCCAACTACTTTTATTGCTTATCCTGACAAATACGTGTATTTCGTCTACAATGTGCAGATTTCTTCCGCGTCGTGTACTAATATGATGTTAGAAAAAATTAAATTAAACTATCATAGTTCATAGAGAGAATATGCAAAAAAAAACTCTTAAAATAGTTTATATGCAAATTCCTCAAAACAAACCAAACCAAACCCCCGGCCCCGCCCCCCGCCCCAACCAGCCCTCCCCCCCCCCACGGCGTCGCTGGGGTAGGCCCATCATTCAATTTCAACGAGGTGAAATTTTAAACTCGCCCCCCGCGCAGTGTGTTTTCCGTCTCCCCCCCGCGCCCGCCCCACAACGTCGCCCCGGGAGCCCCCCCGCTCCCCTACTACACGATACCCAACCAGCCTCCCGGTTTTCCCCCGGAACTGACGAACCCTTTGGAGAAAGGCAAGGAACCAACCATAAAAGCCCCCTTTTAAGACCCCCCCACATCAAGGAGAGGTAAATAGTTTTAATTACACAAATTTTACTGACTCGATCAAACCAACTACTTCCCTCCCCCCAAAAAAAAAAAGGAAAATTTGGGGTTAAAATAAAATGTTTTGTATAAGTGTAAATGTATAGGAAAAAAAACATATATGTGTTTGTGTCTTTTTCTCCCGAACAATGCACGCAAAGACTCATATGAAAAATTCTTTGGAATTCCCGATGAAATTTCGGCAAATCTTACCCCAGAAGGGATTTTAATCAACGTAGTATTGACTTCTTTCCAGACACAGAAAATGAAAGTATCTTATTTCCAGTCGTTGGGGAAAATGAAACATTGCAGTTTATATTTGACAAAACTGCCAGTTTAGGGCTCAATCAAATCAATCATGTAAAAAATCAGCAAAATTTGCTATTTAGATTTTTTATTGACAAATATTCAAGAAGACTTCTGTGTGATCGAATCACTTATTCCATTATGGAAAAATGAAGCATTTCACAGCATTTCATTTAGTTTTCCTTATTTATACACCAATACCAAAAACCCGACGACCGCGAATATGAGGAGGTCTTTCAATATAATTTGGCAAACTTTGACAGTATTAGGCATAGGCTAAGTATGATTAATTGGCAAACGATTTTTAGAAACGAGGAAAATTTCGAATCTTCTGTTGATGCATTTAACAAATTGTTATTCGAAGTAATAGTTGAACATGAACCATTGAAAAGAATAAGGAGACCTAGTTATTCAAAAAATCCAGTTTGGTATAATGAACAAATAAAAAAATTAACAAAACCGCAAGCAAAACGCACATAAAGTATACAAAAGAAATAGTAGCAACGAGAATCTGGTAAATTATTTGAATATTTGCGAACAGCTAAATCAAGCCGTTAATATTGACTTTAATGAGTACAACTCAAAAACCGAGTTGGATATAAAATCAAATCCAAAAAAATTCTTTAACTATGTAAAAACTAAATTGAAATCTGACAATTTGCCGTCAAAAATTTACCTAGATGAAAATGTGGGGTCTACCTCGCCAGAAATTTGCAATCTATTGGTAACTTTCTTCCAAGATATAGTTACCGCATTTTTCTGAAGCAGATCGTGATCGCAAATATGTCGGTTTCTTTCCAGAATTTAGTAGAGATATTAGTGTTAACAATATAAATGTGCATGACATAAGGGAAGCATTGAATAAATTAGATGTCTCCAAAAGAAGTGGGCCCGATGGAATTCCTCCTATTTTTCTGAAAAACTTAGCTTCGGAGCTTACAACTCCCTTGTTTTGGCTTTTCAATTTGTCGATCGAATCCGGTATCTGTTCCAACTCGTGGAAAAGTTCTTCTCTGGTTCCTATTTTTAAATGTGGCAAAAAATCTGACTTACGAAATTCCAAAACTTTTTGAAGCGATCATCAATGAAAAACTGTTTTGTCAAATTAAAAATAGAATCTATACCTTGCAACATGGATTCTTCAAAGGACGCTCAGCTAACACAAATTTACTCGAATTAGTTAACTATTCGCTGGTTGCAATGGACAATGGAAACCATGTTGAAGCTCCCTATACAGACTTCAGCAAGGCATTTGATCGCATTGATATATTCAAACTGCAAAGAATGGGTATTGAGCTAAATTTTCTTAAATGGCTCGAGTCTTATCCTACTGATCGACAACAAATAGTCAGATTTGAAGGCAAGACTTCAAATCCCTATTCAAGTTACTTCAGGAGTTCCTCAAGGCTCCCATCTTGGCCCTCTCTTGTTTATACTATTTGTAAACGATAATTCCCTCATTTTAAAGAACGTAAAAATTCTTATTTATACCGACGATTTAAAGATATTTTTTAGAATTAAAAAATAAGGGAGATATAACACTACTCAAAAATGACGTACTCTTATTTTATAATTGGTGCAAAAAAAGCCTTATGCAGCAAAACGTCCAAAAATGTAAATCAATATCATTTAGTAGAGAGCGGAAAACACTAGATTATACAATCTCTCTAGGAAATCAAGGTTGAAAAGTGCGGAAGAATTAAGGATTTAGGTGTTATTTTAGATAGGAAACTAACATTCATTGACCACTATAACACAATAATCAGTAAAGCAAGTAGCATGCAAGGATTTATAAAACGATTTAGTTACAGCTTTCATGACCCATACACAATTATCGTATTGACTCTGAAGAACTTTTATCAAAACGTAATTTTTACATTCCAAGTCGACAACTACGAAATCTATATGTTTTTACTGCAAGCCACCGTACAAATTATGCTAAATTTGGGCCTTTGAATTGGATGATGGCAACATACAATATTCAAACACGGCTTCACCACCACAAATAAAATGAAGCAAAAAATTAATGATTTTTCAAAAAAAAAATATCAATAAAGGAATAAAATAATAAACAAAAAAAAATAAAAAAAAATTTATATAAAATTAAAAAAGACAAAAACTTTTAAAAAAAAATTAAAGGGCGATACGGTCAAAATTTGGTCGATATCAACTTGACGTATTTCTTTCAATTTTGCATTTAAAAAACCTGAACACCCCTCATTTTGAAGGTTTGTGTGTGTAGAATGTTGCTCCTATTTTGATTTTGGAATTCACTCTTCAGTTGTCAAAATGCCGTCCAAGCAAGAAGAGCAGCGTATCAAAATTTTGCTCGCGCATCGCGAAAATCCGAGCTACTCGCACGCAAAGTTGGCAAAATCGCTAAAAGTTGCCAAATCAACCGTTACAAATGTAATTAAAGTGTTTGGGGAACGTTTGTCGACAGCCAGGAAGTCTGGATCGGGGGAAATCGAAAACCGGAAGCCGCTGAGACGACAAAGAGAGTTGCCGGTAGTTTCAAGCGAAACCTAACCTATCTCTCCGAGATGCCGCAAATAAGCTGGGTGTATCGTCTACAACCGTGCATCGAGCCAAAAAACGAGCCGGACTATCGACTTACAAGAAGGTAGTGACTCCAAATCGCGATGATAAACAAAATACGACGGCCAAAGCGCGATCCCGGAGGCTGTACACGACGATGCTGACGAAGTTTGACTGCGTGGTAATGGACGACGAAACCTACGTCAAAGCCGACTACAAGCAGCTTCCGGGACAGGAGTTTTATACGGCAAAAGGAAGGGGAAAGGTAGCAGATATTTTCAAGCACACGAAACTGTCAAAGTTCGCAAAGAAATATCTGGTTTGGCAAGCCATCTGTACCTGTGGCTTGAAAAGCAGCATTTTCATAGCTTCCGGGACTGTCAACCAAGAAATTTACGTGAAAGAGTGTTTGAATAAACGTCTGCTGCCTTTCCTGAAGAAACACGGTTGTTCCGTACTGTTTTGGCCGGATTTGGCATCTTGCCATTACGGTAAAAAGGCCATGGAGTGGTACGCCGCCAACAACTTGCAGGTGGTTCCCAAGGACAAGAACCCTCCCAACACGCCAGAGCTCCGCCCAATTGAGAAATACTGGGCTATTGTCAAGCGGAACCTAAAGAAGACCAAAAAAACTGCTAAGGACGAGCAGCAGTTCAAGGCAAACTGGCTTTCTGCGGCGAAGAAGGTGGACAAGGTGGCTGTACAAAATCTGATAGCAGGGGTCAAGCGTAAGGCCCGGCAATTCGGATTTGGAAAAGCGGAAGCCTAACTGAATATTTTTCCTGAATTTTATACTAATTGAACTTGAAAAAGAAATTTAATTTGATTTTTTAAATAAACGATTTCACCGATTTACACGCGTTTTCCCATGACCAAATTTTGACCGTATCACCCTTTATCTACCCCTTTACATTTCCAAATAAAAAAAAAAAAAAAAAACATAAAAAAAAAAAATAAAAAAAAAAATAAATAAAAATAAATCAGTTCAATCAGAAATCATGAATTTTAATCATCTGGTAAACGGGTAAAAGAGTAAACGGTTAAGTCTTACTCAACGTAGCATCAAATCATTCAATACTACGTTTAGTAAGCCTCACGCTTAACTCGCGGTTCACCCGAGGTTAAAGGGGGTGAAATTTTTTTGGGATGGATTGGACAAAGGATTATGGAAGAGGAATTCTGTCCTATCATCAGAGAGTTTTTTTTAATTTGATTGAAAATGTTAATTAGTGTTAAAAAAAGCTATTAAAAAATCGTCAATTTTGTTAATGACTAAAGATAAATCTATAAGTAATAAATAAGGGGTATAATAACCCCAAAAAGGGGGGGGGGGGGGGGGGTCGAGCTCAACCATCCAAAAAATTGAACCACACAAAAAACGGACAGGCGAGGGGTTGTAAAAAGTCACTTTTTGCGTGACATAATTAATGGACGTTCCCGAAGAAGAAAACCATAAAGTGGAAAACAGACGATTTGATAAATCTGAGAACATCACAAGCCTCAAATCCTAAATCAGAATAGAGGAAATTGAATTACAAAAACCAGTAAAAATTTGAGGTTTGATCAAATCTGCACTTTAAAAAAAATTGATTAAAACTATTCAAAACAATCAATAAAATGTAAAAAAAATATGGCCGTAGATTACAAAAAAAATCCGTCCAACAAAATAAATAGATATCAGAATATAGAATGTTCGAAAATAAGAACACATAGAAGTTGAAAATCAACAACTCAGAAATAAAAGAAATAAGAAAACACACTCACAACTCAAAACCAAATTTGAGCAAATCACAATTATAAAAAACAACTTTAAAAGACAAAAAAAAAAAAATAAAAGAGATGAAGTTGGAATTTCAATATAAGTCTTACCCACTTTCCCGACCTTCAAACATTTCTTTTAAAATTCCCCGGAGTACAAATTTCCCTTGGTTCCTAAAAGTCTATGATGAAAAAAACAATAATTATTTTTACCTTTTCATGTTTAGTATTCAAGATGCACGAAAAAAAAACAAGTGCGCGAGCGAATTTTGTACGGGCGTACGGCAAATCCTGACTTGTCAATACGGGACCTTGCAAAAACATTGGATTTGCCTAAATCCACTGTTCACGATGTGCTCAAATCATTTTCGGAACGTTTGACGGTGGAGAGGAAACCGAGAAGTGACAAAAACATTGGACGCGCTGATCCTGTCATGGACCGAAAGGTGAAAAGGATATTAACGAAAAACCCAAATCTCTCCATTCGAACGGTGGCTCGTAAAATAGGGATGTCGCCTGGTTTTGTCCAAAAATCAAAACAACGTTTGGGACTTAAGTCGTATAAAGTAAAAACAGTTCCAAATCGCAACGACAAACAGAACTTGGCAGCAAAATCACGGGCTCGACGTTTGTACTGCGAATATTTGACGAAGTTTTCATGCGTTGTTATGGACGATGAAACTTATGTCCTGGAGGATTTCAAGCAGCTTCCAGGGCTGGCTTTTTATTCTGCTATGGCCAGAAATGCTACAGCTGAGCATTTCAGAACGAAGAAGGCATCGACATTTCCCAAAAAATACCTTGTGTGGCAAGCAATTTGCACGTGTGGCAAAAAGAGTAAATCTTTCGTCACTACAGGCACAATCAACAAGGAGATCTATCAGAAAGAGTGTCTGCAGAAGCAATTGCTACCCTTCATCAAAAGTCACAAAGAAAAACCTTTGTTCTGGCCCGATTTGGCATCATGCCACTATGCTAAAACTGTGATGGAGTGGTACCAAGCAAATCAAGTGAACATTGTACCAAAAACCTCAAACCCGCCAAATTGCCCAGAGCTACGACCAATCGAGAGATATTGGGCTCTGATGAAGCGGAAGCTTTCTGGAAAGAAGCAAGGAATCAAAGACATCAAACACTTCCAGCAAATTTGGACAAAGACGGCTTCTACGATTTCTGAAGAGTCTGTACAAACCCTAATGGACGGAGTTAAGCGAAGTTCGAAAATTTTATGAAATACGAATAACTATGTATTGTCTCACGAATTGTTAAAACACATCCCATGAATCTGAAATAAACAACTACGACGGAAATATAATGCGAAATTTATGTTTTATTCATGTTTTGAGGTGTCCGGATTATTGCGGATACAGACCTTAAGAAACAACATTTTTAATGTTGGATTTTTTCTTCTTCAATATATAATTGATTACAATCTGGTGGGTAGTTACTTGCTTGTTTTTATCATCTCCAAACAATAAAATTCAACCTTTCCACTTTATTCTGTATGCAATTGAAAAAGCCGGATCTAAACATTCACCCAACCAAAAAATTCCTGACGCACATTCAACAACCCAAAACGCCAGCTACTTGTCACAGCCTTCGAGTGCTTCTTTGCACCGAAACCTCAGCTCACCAAAAAACCCAAGAAGCCACTTAGCACAAACAACAGGACGCGCTTCATTTAGGATTGGTTACAAGCTCAAACACGAACAACAACAACATCAAGCAGCAGAATCGCACACGTGTGCTTCGCCCTCCGTGGTGCCGGGCCTATCCCTTGTGAACGTCCCTCCCGGTATCTTCGGATTTGTCTCCTCCACCACTTGAACACATGCTTGCACTTTGTCACTTTGTTGAGTTTGACTAGCCCGGAGTATTATTGCCATTAGTGTATTATTAATGTTCGGGACCTCTCTCTCTCTCTCGGTCTCTCGTTGCGTTTGTCTCACTATGACACATATGCGTTCGTTCTAAATACCTCGCGTTGGTTGTGGTTGGCATTCTCCGGTGACATGTTGCTGGGGGAAAAAAAAAGCGAAAATCAAAACTATGCTCCTTTATGCGATTGGATTTTGCATTGGCACAATCGAAGGGTGCCTTGTTCCGTTGTCATCGAGAACTGCTGCCGCGAACTCCCGGGGAATGTAACTAGCTCAAGGGTGTTTGGAATGTTTCGAAAAGATATGCTCTCCGATCAGAATTCCGATCTCTATTCGAAGGCGTTGATTTGTCAATAAGTGGAAGTAATTGCCACCGGTTGCGTCGAGTGCGTACCCACTCTTGGGGCCTCGCTAATCGCATGCAATCAGAACTACCTTCCTTCCTTCCTTCCTATATTCACCCCGTAAAGAGCCAGCCGAAGCACGACAACTATCACCGCACACAAGGTGAAACGTTGCACGCTGCCGGTCGGTGCATTCGAGCAAGCAACGCACTCGCAGTCAGTCAATAAATTGGCGACGGACCGAAATGGGGACAATATTATTGATTACAAGCGGTACGAGTGCAGCATGTGTCGTGTGTGCTGCATTTAGGGGGCCAAGGAGGGCAGTCTATATAGGTGCTGGTCAGAAGAATGTCCGATCAGCGCCGATCGCACGTACATGTACATGTTCCTCGGTGTGCATACGCGCAGTTCACGACCCGCACCGCGATTTGCGATCTCGGAAAAAAAACACGCAGCTGGGCGACAACTGTCGATGATCGTCGTCGTGGACGTGGTGGAGGTGGTGGTGGAGCACCGAGGGAAAATGGTTTGGACCCGCGCCGAATGAAGTCGGCTTCCCCCCGTGTTGTCCCAATTTGGTATCCCGCCGCAATCGCAGTCTAATCTTATGCGTGTTCACCATCTCGCATAGGATCAGCAATGAGAGGGGGGGGGGAACGGGCATTCGGGGTCTCTGCGGAGTCTCTATCTCGAGGGTTTGTAATAGGTTCTGTAAAAACAAAACTGCTGCTCCCATTATGGAGGAATTGGCGATTGGTTGCCCCCACCGTGGCTCTAGCTGGTTGGTTCTGTTGCGCCTGCATTTGTCAAATTTTTCGATTTTGATTTAGTACAAAGTGCGCAGCTGTTGGGCTGCAGTAGGGTGGTGCGGTGAGTGGATTGATGGTCGATTTAGTTGGGTGGGCGGTTGTCATATAGGTTATGGTTGATGAAAAATTTAGTGCCGGAATATTTCCATTAATTTTGAACACAGTTAATTTACTATTATTTACTACTAATGTCTGTTATTTTTCGGATCAAAACCAAATTTCCGAGTTTTCGCTTCATCATGAACGAATCGGTTTCGATTGAATGTTGTTCCGGGCAGTCGGGTGATTTCATTACATAAAGCGAAAAATATACAGGTTCGAAAATACCGGAATGAAACTAAATCTGGACAAAATAGAGATATTGTGCTGGTTTAAAAATCAAAAAGGACCTTGACCTTCATCTATCTATGAAAATTTGAAGCAAAACCATCTCCGACCATCTCCGGCTTCGTACATTTATTCCCCAAGCATCACCGCTTGTTATAGAGAAATTGAAAATACTGTTCAAATACGTACAATTAAAACAAGTTCTTGCATCGTTATTTCACTCTTTTATTTGACGTAAAATGCGCAAAAACTGGAGCGTATTAAAACAGGAACTAGCGAAAAATCGCTTCCCACAAAATATATCATCGCCAAGCATGGGATTCGAACACAAGTTCTCAGCGTGATGAACTTCTTTGCCGTGCTCACTCTGATTTTTGAAAAGTCATCTCTTAAAGCCTGTCCACGTTAAATTTCGGACACTTTTCTTTCAGTGGAGATTTTGAATTATTATTTGATTGAAAACAATATGAACTTGATTTAATAAAAGGACAACTCTCTGGCAAATCTGACGCTTGCAACCACGACCATCTTCGGCTTGGCACAATTTTCCCCAAGAAACACCGCTTGTTATAAATAAGTTGAAAATACTGTTCAATAACAAATGTATGCAATAAAAAAAAAATAAACAACCTTATTCCAACTTTTTTACGACGTAAACGCGCAAAACTGGAGCCCAATAAAACATCAACTACCGAAAAATCTCTTCCCAACTACATATCACCAAGCATGGGATTGGATCGATAGACCTTGGCATGATCGATTTGTAGCTTCTTGGCTACGCCAACTCTGATTGTTGAAAAGTCTCGCAAGAAGCATACTTGTTGCCAATCAGTTAAAGTTACTGCTATGCAACTAATTTGAGTGATAATCAAGTTGCTGCAACATATTTTGACAGTAGTATGTTGCTTGGTCATCTCTTAGTAACTTTGATGTGCTTCTTGTTGGCAGAGAAATCTCAATCATGTCAACTGAAATCGCCGTTACGTCAAAAAACATGTTTAACAGAACATCTCGCTCGGGCAATGTAATTTCAAAAGTATTTCCAACTATTTATAACATCTTCTCTTGTTCATGTTTTATAAATTAATGGAATATAGTTTTTAAAAACAATGATTAATGATTCATTACTAGTAGCAGTGGTATATATTTTTTTCAGCTCAATAGTTTGTGGGAGGGTGGATTTTGCCATCTTTAAATAAATTTAGAGAGATCTTATTAGCTCAAAACGTGACATGTTTTATAAATCATTTATCTATCTGGGTTTATATATATAAAAATGAATTTCTGTCTGAACCTTATAGACTCGAAAACTACTGAACCGGTTGGCGTGAAATTTTGTATGGAGGGATTTTTGGGACCGGATGAGGTTCTTATGATAGTTTGGACCCCTCCCATATATGAAAGGGGGGGGGGGGGGGCTCCCATATAAATGAAAAACAAATTTCTGCATAACTCGAGAACAAATCAAGCAAATGGAACCAAATTTGGCATGTGAAAGTTTTGGAGGAAAAAAATGTTTCTAAGATGGTTTGAGACCCCTCCCTTTTCGGAAAGGAGGGGCTCCCATACAAATGAAACACAAATTTCTGCTTAATTCAAGAACTAATCAAGCAAATGGAACCAAATTTGGCAGGTGGAGATTTTTGAAGGCAAGAAATGTTTCTAGGGTGAGTTGAGATCCCTCCGCCCTTCTGAAAGGGGGGGGGGTCCAATACAAATGAAACTCAAATTTCTGCATAACTTGAGAACAAATCAAGCAAATAGAACCAAATTTAGCATGTGGAAGTTTTTGGAGGCAAGAAAGGTTTCTATGAAGGTTTGAGATCCCTCCCCGTTCTGAAAAGGGGGGCTCCCAATAGAAACGATAATTTCTGCATAACTCGAGAACTAATCAAGCAAATGAAACCAAATTTGGCAGGTGAAAGTTTTTGAAGAAGAGAAATGTTTCTAAGATGACTCGAAACCCCTCCCTTTTCGGAAAGGAGGGGCTCCCATACAAATGAAACACAAATTTCTGCATAACTCGAAGACTAATCAAGCAAATAGAACCAAATTTGGCAGGTGGAGGTTTTTGAAGGCAAGAAATGTTTTTAGGGTGGGTTGAGACCCCTCCGCCCTCTGAAAGGGGGGCTCCAATACAAATGAAACACAATTTTTTGCATAACTTGAGAACAAATCAAGCAAATGGAACAAAATTTGGCATGTGGAAGTTTTTGGAGGCAAGAAATGTTTCTATGATCGTTCAAGACCCCTCCTCCTCTTAAAGGGGTGGGGTCAGCTCTCATACAAATGAAACACAAATTTCTGCAAAACTCGAGACCAAATCAAGCAAATGAAACCACATTTGGCATGTGGGGGTTTTTCGAGGCAGGATTTCCATATATATAAAAATGAATTTCTGTCTGTCAGTCTGACCCTTAGGGCCTGTTCATAAACCACGTAGACTCATTTCTGAAAATCTCAGACTCCTCCTCTCCACTCGCAGACTTTTCCCATAGTTTTGTATGAAATTTTTTATGGAGCGTAGACTTTTGTCGGAACGACCCTCCAAAGTCTACGTGGTTTATGAATAGCCCCTTGTAGACTCGGAAACTACAGAACCGATAGGCGTGAAAATGTGTATGGAGGGGTTTTTGGGGCAGTGGAAGGTTCTTATGATAGTTAGAGACCCCTCCCCTCTCCGGAAGGGAGGCTCTCATACAAATAAAACACAAAGTTTTGCATAACTCGAGAACTAATGAAGCAAATGGAACCAAATTTGGCATGCGGGCGTTTTGAAGGCAATGATTATATGGTGGTTTGAGACCCCTCCCTCCTCTGGAAAAGGGGCTCTCATACAAATGAAACACAAATTTCGACCAAACGTGAGAATAATCCAGGTAACTAAAACACAAATTGTGTATTTCTCGGGTAAGAAGCATGTTCTGTTAGAAGTTTGCACCCCTTCTTAGTCAAGGAAAAAAAAAACTCGTTCCGAAAAACAACCATAAACGTGCTAGTTCTATTAAATTTTCTTTCATTCAGTTGCAAGCGTAGCAGTGCTCGCGCCGGGTTCAGCTAGTGCACTAATAAAACAAACTATCATCAAGGGTTCTGAAAGAGAATTTTCGTGTGTTTACTGTGTTTGTCGCCCATACGGCAAATATGTTTATTTTTAACATCGATCTAAAAAGATCTTTGCGACTTAGGACTAAATATAAAAAAGGGCATATAGTTGGCGAGTTGTTTTTTTTTTCAATATCAACGTTCAAAATCCACCGGTAGTTTTTCAATTGCGTGAAACGGAGGTTGTAGAAAATCTGTGAAACTTTCTAGGAAAAAATATACACTGAAAAAATTCATGATTATTTTTCAGAAAATTTACAATTAAATCTAAATTCTCAATATCTACAAAGAATGATTTTTTAAATTCTTCTCCTGAAAATATTTGACGTTATGAGCACGAAAAGGATTTTAGAACATGCGAAAGCTGCAAATGAAAAACAGTTTTGGGGAGAAATCTTGATTATAGATTCTCGTTGCAATAATCTTTTTTAGATAGAGAGTATGAATTTTCAAGTTGTTTTTAATAAAAATGCCAATTCACAAAATCTTCCTTCGTTCAACTGCTGCCAACATGCAAAATAAATCAAAACCGAAAAAAATAGTCACTCATGGCAAACAAAAAAAAAACATTTTCATTATAATCATGATATATTTCATCATGATTAATATTTACCCTTTTGATAAATTTTCGAAAATTTTCTTTAATTGTATTTTTTCTACTTAGATATTATTTCGATTTAAATATGTTGAAAACGGTTGAACACAGCACGTTGCTGTCTTTATATATTTGTATTGCAAATAACTTGAAAGTCATTATGCCATGTAAAAATATTACCTAGAAGAGGTTGGCAACATAGAATAAATATTTTTTTAAAGGAATTATTTTCTCAGTGTATAGTTTTTACTAAGTACTACTCACTTTAC
This sequence comes from Aedes koreicus, assembly GCA_024533555.2. Classification (NCBI taxonomy): domain Eukaryota; kingdom Metazoa; phylum Arthropoda; class Insecta; order Diptera; family Culicidae; genus Aedes; species Aedes koreicus. Next base: position 105,936 of record JAHHFK020005643.1, on the reverse strand, counting down.
AACTTTTTCTCAAATGGTAGAATTGAGCTATGATATTTTGAACAATTCATATAAAAAAAACATACATGCCCTTTTCAAAAGTTAGACCGGTCTCAAGACCAGTGAAAATACAACTTTACCCATAGCGAAGAAATGCACAAAGTGTCATATTAATCGAAGATAAAGATGATGGTTGATGTCCATCACAAATTGCGTCTGGAAAAAAAACTTGTAGCAAAAACACTTAAACTCAAAAATGTTGCACAAAAAATATACACTGTAAAAAAAATTACGGTAATTTTTCATAGAATTCAACATATATTTTCTTAATTTTTATTTTTCCAAAGCTCATTTATATAACTGCAATATGCCTATTGATACTAAAAGATAATGTTTTCGTATTGCTCTGCCAATTTCCAATTGTTATGAAAATTTACTGAAAAATCAAAGTTGAAAAATCGAAATTTAATAAGCTTCTCCACCTGTAAAATGCTTCTTTTTGATTTCTGAAAACATCAGAATTTGTCTGGAATAAAATGAAATAATATTGCTGTTGAGAATTTGACAACTAAGCATTACATTTTTTATTTTTGCTTCACTTATTTAAAAAAAACACGCTTTTTTTACTTTAATGAGCGTATTAGTAGAACGATTATTATTGGAGAACTAGGAAAATTTATATCATTCCTTCACTTGATCGCATTAATAAACAATATTTAAAACTGAAACACTTTTTCAAACGAACACTAGCAAACGCTAGAAAATTCCTTTAAACTCCACTTGAAAAGGCTTATCCGTTGACAGATTTTGTGTATGTTTTTTTGAAGAATTATCATGAAATTTTCTTCAGTGTATATATTTTCTACAAAGTTGTATTGTCTCTCTACAACTTTTCCTCAGACGCAATTACAGTTCATGTGGTGAATTCGAGCTATGATATCATGCAGAACTTTTATCAAAAAACATACATGCCCTTTTCAAAAGTTTGACCGGAATCTAGACCAGTGAAACATACATCGTTGCCCATAGCAAAGAAATGCACAAAGTATTGTTCAAATTGAAGATAAAAATTAAGTTTGCTGCAACTCACAAATTGCGTCTGAAAAGGAGTTATAGAAATTCTTTAAAATTTTATGGATAAAATACACACTGAAAAAAAAATATCATTGTTATTTTTTATAAAATTTATTACAACGTTTATTTTCTAAAATTTCAATCCCTCCAAAGTTCGATTTTTTTTCTGCAAGATTTTGTAGTAATGAGAACAAAAAAGGCATTTAAAGATGAAGAAGCTGCACATTGAAGATAAAAATTAAGTTTGGTGCAACTCACAAATTTCGTCTGAAAAGGAGTTGTAGAAATTCTCTAAAATTTTGTGGATAAAATACACAATGAAAAAAAATATCATTGTTATTTTATATAAAATTTATTACTGAAAAGGAGTTGTAGAAATTCTTTAAAATTTTATGGATAAAATATACACTGAAAAAAATATCATTGTTATTTTTTATAAAATTTATTACATAACGTTTATTTTCTAAAATTTCAATCCCTCCAAAGTTAGATGTTTTTTCTGAAAGATTTTGTAGTAATGAGAACAAAATAGGCATTTAAAGATAAAGAAGCTGCAAAAAACAAAAATTAGAAAAAGAATTTTCTAATAGATTTTTGGACCAGGCTTTCTAGTTTCAAAAAACCTTTTTTGATAGAGAGTATGAATGTTCAAGTTGTTTTTAACAAAAAAAAAACCAATGCACAAAATCTTCCTTAATTCAACCGCTGCCAACATGCTTTGAATGAAAATCCGGAGAATTTGGTTAACTTGAAGATGCCGAAAAGACGCCACAGATTTAAACGACAATGCAAACTTTGCAATCTCAGGGTTTTCAGGTTTTTCACAAATTAAGTGCAAATTTGATACACGCAGATTAAATTGTAGTTAACTTGTAGATAGGTATCAAGTAAAATATACTCCTGAAGACTCAGATAATTTAAATAAAAATGGAAGCTGTCCTGATAGTTTATTTTTGAACAACGATTAACAAACAACTATGACTTCTTTTTTTGCTAAATGCTTCCCTTGTCAACTTCAAAGGCAATCATAACTCTCTTTAAAATTCATTTATCTTATAAAATTGTACATCTCATTCAAACAAGTCACAGAACCGGCGATTTATGATCTCTGTATCATTTCATAGAAGACTTTTATTATTTTTTTCGGAATCTTTTGGTTTTTCGTTTGACAAAAGCTTTCAATGTTACATAATATCCACGAGCTCCTCAGTTTCTAAAACAGTCTTGCACAAAATAAAATGATGAATTTTAACAGATGCGTAAAATTTCCCTTGGTTCAATTTCAAGCCAAAGCCAGCATAAACAACAAAATAGTTTGCAATCTTTCATGTAACCGAGCTGATATCTTGCTTAAATTTACAAGAAATATCCCATGACTTTGAACCGCCCTAATAATTACACTGCAGTTTTCATCGTGCTTTAAAAATCCAACTCTCTCATTTTCCACCCCCAGCCGCAACTATTCCGCAACCGACTTCGAATGGGACTAAATCCACCCTGACCGAACCGAATCTCCGCCGCTATCGGTGCCACGCATATCGACGACATTTGATTCCCATATCTGCCGTTCCCCCGAGTGGATTCGATTGGAACGACATCCATTCACACAGGGATTTGCCGCCGCAACCCGGTGACACTCCTCCTTCTGACAACGGCGGTGGTGCTACATTTATCATGGCCTGCTGATGCAGGTCACAGTAGTTGCAAATCTACGGTCTACTATATGTTCGGTTCTGCGTGCGTCTTACCCCGCTCTCTAAGATTTGTTCTCGCTCGTGATTGGACGGGACCTCCCGCGCTCGCACGTCTACCCGGCTGACATACAAATTTAAGCGAATTTTTATGCTGAATCAAGTCAGCCGAACAAGCCGAAAGAATGTCAACTATGCGTTACGCTGGGCCGCCGTGCGTCGTTGGAGAGCCAGCTGGATGCCCCGCCGTCATCGACGGAGGAGTTTCATAATTGGAACGAGCGATTAGCTACGGACCGAACATTGTTTCACTTTCGATTGCTGCCGATCGAATCTGTGTTCGGTGATTCATCATGATTAGTCGGTCTCGGGGTGAGATTAGTAAAGTCATCCAACCATACGCAAGCAACTCCAGCTCGATTAAGGTTCGTCTTGTTCAGACCGGGTCGAGATTTTCTGCTGCAGATAACGACGAAATTGATTTAGCACCTCCTGCCACAGCCCAGGCGCGAAGCAGAAGAGAATGTCCTGAACGGGTGTTAAGTCCGTCCCCATGTGGCTGCATACATTTTCTTCATTTGGTGGACCACGGCCTGTGTATCTAAATCGATATCACTAACAGATTTACAGCCAGTCCAGGTGGCGGAATTTGACCCTTTTCCCGCCTTGTTCGGAGTTGTCAACGAGACATACACGACCGACAGGGCGCCCGATAAGCCCCTGTTCCGTTGTCTCTCGGCTGGTGTGACAACAAAGAACCTTTAGACACCTTTAGAGGTGTTAAGCTGAGAGTGACACCTCCTGTTTTTTTTTCGGTTTACTGCATAAGGTCGGAACTTGGAACTTTGGGTCGTTAGAGAGGTGGTGTCAACTGCTACCAAAAGGAACTGCTGCTGTTGCTGGTGGTGTGAACTTCCAGCAAGTCGAAGTGATATTTGGCAGTTGACAGTTGACTTTTACACACGGGAAGTTTCTGTGACACGCTACAAGTGCCAGTGCCGGGCAGGTTCGTGCCGGGGTGTGCTGCCATTTGGTAGTGGGTCAACGACGGTTGGATGCAATTTTGAAGGACCGATCATTTTTATACAAAGATGCGTTTTAGTTCTTAGTGTTGAATCAGGTTTAAGATTGAGTAATACGTTTGCAAGGAATCTCATTGTAAAATTTATACCTCCCCCCCTTTTTTAAATTCTTCAAGTGGTGAACCAATTGTGATGAAATGAAATAAGTTTGAGTACGCTCTGTTATTATTATCAAATGATAAATTTGATGAAAGGAAACAATTAACTTTTTAAAATGTTTGTTTATAAATATTTAACAAACTCGCTCACTATAATGTGAAGCCATTGTACTACAATGGGTAAATCAAGCTCGAAATCTCACAAAATTCTAAGACTTGATTTGTCGCTGCATCCTGCCGATATCTAACAGCTGTCCTATGGCAATTGTTTGTGATAAATCACGATAAACATATGGAAGTTACATTGTTGTGGTTTAACTTTTCAGAATTTTTTTTACAAAATATCTCGACGACTGTTGTATTTTGACTATATTAACAAATAACTTGAAAATTACTTTGCATTTATTTTCTAAATTGCCAGTCGCTTCAAAGTACGATTTTATTCTATTTTTTTTAGCAAAGCTTGAACTATTTTCAAAAGTTAGAAATTAGCGAAGAATGGTTGGTTCCTTATAACTTCAGGAAACCGGCAGATCTACGATTTCTTTTCAAAAAACATATTGCTCGGGTGAGTTTTACAATTGAGAAAAAATGTATGATTTTATGAAAAAAAAACTACCATGAATTTTTTCTCAGTGTATACTTTTTCTACAAAGTTTAACTGGATCTTACCTACTTTTTCCTAGCATTAATTGCAATTCAACATGCGGATTTAAAAGAAATGCTTTGGAGAGTTGGGCAATTAAGAATACATGTTTATTTTTCATGATTTTGGGAATGAATAGTTTTCAGTGCATAAATTTTCTGCAAGGATTTATTGACTCTATAGCACTTTTTCTCTAAAATTAATTATTTGATTTTTTTTTCTTGATTGCCAATTTCTGCAAAGTTCGATTTCATTGGTTACTTTTTCTGAAAAATATTGAAGTAATAAAGAGAAAACAAAGGCTTTTTAAACATGAAGAAGCGGCAAATAAAGAATTTTAGGAAGACATTTGTTTTCTTAATTTTTTAACCTTATTGTTTTTGTTTCAATAGGTGCATTTAAGTTTGAAATTATTAATTTTCAAGTGGTTTGTTGATAAAAATTCCAATGCACAACATATTATTCAGTTTAAGGGGACCCTCCCATGGATTTGGGCAAAAATAAGGCAAAGTTTGTATTTTTTTTTTGTGGTAGAATGAAAAGGCGTACGGACTTCCGGTTTAAATTCTATTATTATTCAAAATTTCAAAGAGATAAAAATATTGTAAAAATTCAAAATGGTGGCTACAAAATGGCGATTTCTCGAAACCATGTTTTTCAATCTAACTTCAAGCCCGGGGCTTGAACTATTAATCCGATTCCTTCCATCAAATAACTTTTTGAAAGGTTATTTATAGGTATTTTGTACGGCTTGAACTAAAAAATGGCATTAATAATTAATTATTTATAATTTTTGAACACGGTTGAAATGAAAAAAAAATGTAGCGAAAAATTAAACTTTTCAGTTCAAATGATCACTTTGCAATGAGTTTAAGTTTAAATTGTCTGAAATTTTGATGAAGATTTGATTTTTGTCTACTACAAGAGGCAGCAGGCTTGAAGTTGTCGCCCCATGTTTTGCGCGCAGAGGCTTATGGAAATCGCCATTGTGAAGCCGCCATTTTGAATTTTCACAATTTTGTTATCTCCTTAAAATCTTGAATAATAATCAAATTTAATCGTCACAACCGGACGTTCGTACGCCTTTTCATTCTCCCACAAAAAAAATATACAAACTTTACCTTATTTTTACCCAAATCCAGGCGAGGGTACCCCTAAGTAATTTATAAAGTTTTCAAATAATCGACGAGGCAAAAGAAACGCGGCAGAACGCACTCTAATACTACCGATAGCTTGCGATAGTTTTCTAGCGGTAGATTGCACACACTCTGTTTTGATGCATACATGGGCGAGAGGAGACTGTCTCCCATTGGGTTTGTTTTTGATACACAACGTCTGATAAACACTCACATTTTATTTTCTCGTCATCTCTGACTTTTGCCTCGTCGAGGTGGCAGGGTGATCTGCTCCTCGAGCTACCCCATAGTGGGATGTTAGGCAAATGAAACGCCTGTGGTTCGAATACTACTTTACCATGCCCTTTCACTCAATTTTCAATACCTCTGTTCTATTTCTAGCCTACCGTACACTGACGGAACTTTCAACTTTCTCTTCATATCTTTCATTCTAGCAAAAAACATTACTGTCCACTCTTGGTGCCTCATGGCGATGAGCGAGACATCTCCTTCTACATCAATTTTTATTTTTTCTATTAAACCCGGCCCACCCCAGCAACAACAATATAAAGTATGTTTGTGCTGGTTTAACCAGGCAAGACCACCCCCCCCCCCGCGGTTTATTACACCAATCCCCCCCCCCAAAAAAACTTTCTTTTCACCCGCTTGAGAAACAGATGAGAATGGAGGGAAACGTATACCCACACCACTTTCCGCGAAAACACCCCGTTTTAATTTCGCGAGACAGAGGCGGGAAATTTTTTTTTTTTCTGACTCAGATGCCGATAATTATTTTCACTTACTTTTTTGCCCCCCAAAAGCCCCCAGTTCTCATTTATCATTTATGGTCCATGCCCCGGTTTTTCATTTATGGTTCACGGCGGTACCAGTGTGCACCGGCTTGGCCTTGTTTTCGGTTTTTGCTCCTCATATACGATTTAGGTAGCATGTTTTCAGTGAAAAATGTGACATGAGAAAATATTTTCGTTGAATTTTGGAGAGAGATATTTTCGCACACGGCCAGCCATGGCGACTCAATTTTGAGTCGTTTTTGACTCACTTTCGTCATTAGTGGAGTCACTCAAATTTGAGTAAATGTAACTGGTATTGACAAGCCGACAAATCAAAAACATCCATCTGATTTGAGTTGATGTTTTTGATTTGTCGACTTGACAATACCAGTTACATTTACTCAATTTTTTTGAAAATTCATAATCAAAATCCAAACTCCGCCTTTTGGAACCCAAATAATAAGGATGAAAAATTAGAACACAAAATTTCATCCTTAAATTCATTATTTGCATCTTTTCCATGTTTGAAAAGTCTTTGCTTCTTTTACCATTGCTTCAAGATTTTCAAAAAAAAAAAAAATTAAATAAAGTCGAATTTTGGAAAGATTAGCACCCAAGAAAATAAATCAAATGTTCCATTTCATGAAAAATATAAAGTTTTAATGATTTTCGACAACTTTTTCTCTGGCGCAATTTGTGAGTGACACCCAAGTGGTGTCTCACATGGATTCGATCAAATCCACTTAAAAAAAAGATTTCAATTCCTGAAAACAACTGAAACAATTTAAACTTCGCTGCAAATCGAAGTGAATCCCCTTCACAGAAAATGCATTGAATTGTCGTTGAAAAGTTGTTGAATTTAGCAACGCTTTGTTTTAACCCGAATTCGGTGCTACTGATGTAATGCGCGTGTTGCAAAATCGATCAAAAGTACTAAATCCATGAGGTGGATCGCTCAGCCTAATTTTCTCCTGTGCTATTTTTTTTTAGTGTGGCTACAAGCGTTACAATGTTCTGGAGTTCTAGGGATTAGTTAGGGATTCATTAAGGATTTTTCTGAAGCTCACATGAATTTCAGTATCAATGCACTGTGGTACGAATGGAAAAATTTCGCGACAAAAATCGTTACCTTGAAAACCCTACTAAAAAAATAAGATCTACCTTTTGGTTTGGTGGGTGACTAGGGTGGTCCTTTTATGTTCATAATAAAAAAAATAACTTTTTATTCTCATGATTTAGAGGATTTTTTGCTTCAAGAGAGTTGTAGATATTTTAATTTAATCAAACGCTGCTGAAAAAACTGAACTTCTATCTCATCTACGTATCGTTTTATAACAGTTTTTCTAACTTTCCTTAGGGTGGGACTTAAAAAAATTTTTTTTTTGCTGTAACTTTTTTTTTCAATTTGAAATTGAAAACTTTGTAGGGCTTTTGATGACTTTTAGGGTATAAAATGACGCCTACAATAAAATACAAGATAGTTACTAGTTATTGTATAAAAAAAAGTTGTAGAGGTTGAAGTGTAAAAGAAATATGTTTTTGCAAGATATCTTACTCCTTTGTTTGCAAATATTCGCAAACACAATATACGACAACTGTAAGTGCAAATTTCCATCTACAAGATCTATGCAAAATTGTTTGACCCCTTTTTTCCTCTTTAGGAGAAAAACTCGTTTTAAATTTGATAGTTTTGCATTTTTTATGCATAATTTTCAATCAGCAGCATCAACAATTATCATCGAAGAGCGTAACAACGCAAGTTCTTTTTTTATGAAAATGTTTATATATTTTTATGAACCCATCTCCACTTATTTATTAACATTTATATCACAGACTAACAGACATAACACATTGAATATTTTGTACTACAAATCATCGACACTAACACACCTACGCCATCTGTTGAGCACACAGTAATGGCTGATAAAGCTGAACAGATGGCGATAGTGTACTAACGTCAAACGTAATAAAATTGACTATGTGCGCTACCAGGTGGCGATACTACCAACTGAGCAACATTTGAATTGACCATCCAATGCGTAATCGATGAAGAAACTGCAATCGTTATGTATGTTTGTCTGTGTTAACTTATGTCTTAATTTGTCTAAAGTTAAGGGTTTTCGAGTTATCGATTTCTGTCGCGAAATTTGTCCATTCGTACCATAGTGCAATGGTATGAATTTATGGTTAGGATGAATGCATCAACCTGATCTTTCTAACATTCAACACTTTCGTAAGTGCGCATCGTCACGTCATTATAGGATACGAAGTAAATGTGAAAGAGTTAGTTGATTTGTTCTAGCATGCCTGTTGTGCCTTGGCATTGATCGATTTGTTATGATGAGCCATATTTCGATAAAGATTTTTCATTAGGGCCTAACTGACAAACGTAAACAATGTCTTCTTCCGTAAATTCCTCGCAATACAAAATCCACCCTACATGGGTTCCAATTCTATTGAAAAGAAGTACCCTTGTTCTTTGAAATGGCTGTGGTATGTCATGAGGCAAATTTCCAAGGTCGACAAAGTCAACAAGAAGCAATTGTTTATGTTTGTCAGTTAGGCCCTAATGAAAAATCTTTGTCGATTTCAGTTGTCAGATGTCCGACATTGTCAAAATCATGTGGACTATGGTGCATCTATATGTGGTTGACAGCGACGCAGAACCCTCGGCATTGGGATGTTCCCGTAACGTGCCAATGGTGCCGAGGTGTTGACAATCCAATTTTTTATTTTAGCTGTGCCTGGCAACCAGGCAACGCATATTGGTAAGGTTGCTGGTTTCCTATAGCTTAAAGCTCAGCTGTCAAAAGTGTTCCTCAGTATGCCACACAGGTGGTATGGATTGAAAATCGAAGTTCCGCAGTTATATTATATATTCGTCTAGTGTGTAGACATCGCGGATGGCACACTGTTCTAAAGGACTTACCCTTGACTAAATATTAACCCTCGGCTGTGTATTGACTGGAAATCGATTGCAATTTCGATTGCTGAGCTCGATTCCAGTGAGACACCCCTAGGTGGCACCAAACTTCATCTTTAACTTCGATTTGAATGGAACTTTGTGCATTTCTTCAATATGGGCCAAGATGTATTTTTTACTGCTCTAGAGACTGGCCAAACTTTTGAAAAGGGCATATATGTTATTTTATAAAAGTTTTTGAAAAAATCAAAGCTCAAATCCGCCAGCTAAGTTGCAATTGCGTCTGAGAAAGAGAAAGAGAGTCAATAAAACTATGATGAAAAAGCATACACTGAGAAGAATTGCTTGGTAATTTTTCATAAAATTACATACAAATTATAGATACTTGATTGTCATACTCTCCAAAGCACTTTTTTTCCAGAACTCCTGTAGTAATGAGAGAACAGAAATATTTCATAATTATTAAAAACAACTTAAAATTCAATGTCTTTAACTAAAATACGTTTATAGAAACGAACCCTTAAAGGTTCAAAAATCTATGAAAAAAATTTCTTCATGAAACTTTTTCCTTATTAGTGCAAGAGTTTTCAAAAAATACAATTTTGAGAGATAAGAATATTAGAAAATAAATTTAATGGAATACACTGAAAAAAAAATTCATGGTTATTATTCATAAAACCAATTTCCATCTTTTTTTCGCCAATAAGTTAAAGATTTCTTAGATCTCCTTTCCAGACACAATTTGTGAGTGGCATGAAACTTAATCTTTTCTTCGATTTGAATGAAATTTTGTGCATTTTTTTGCTCTGGGCACTGGTCCAACATTTGAAAAGGCCATATATGTCATTTGATCTAAGTTTCACCAGTTGAATTGCGATTTCTTCTGAGAGAAAATTGTCGAGAGACAGTAAAAATTTAAAGAAAAAATATACATTCATGTGTATTTTGCATAAAACCAAAACATGTATAAAACCCAAACATTGACACAATCTTCTAGGCAATATTTTTAGTATTCTTAATTTTGAAGCACTGTGAGTTAGGGATTTCCTTGAGTGTTTCACGTTTTCAAAAACTAAATAATTCTAGAACGCACTTTTATTCACTACGCTTTACGATGTTGTTACACAAATTACCAAATAAGGAAATAGGTGAGGCGCGTTGCTGGCTCGTTTTGATTACCTAATTATGCCTAACACCCTAACACCTGATTGGTACACTGTGTGGCGTGGTGCGCCTCTTTGCGCGCCAATTGTTGATTTTCGCTAATTCACCTAACAGTGTTTTCCTGACTGAGAAAACAAAAATAAGATTTGAAAGATGTGTACATAGATTTTTGAACGTTTTTATTCTCGCTTAAATTAACCTATTTTAAATTGGGAAATGGATTTTGAATTTATTTTCAATATCTTTAAATTCCTATTCAAAAAAATTATTGCATTTTTAAATAGGAATTTGAAGATATTAAAAATTAATTCAAAATCCATTGCCCTATTTAAAATAGGTTAATTTAAGCGAGAATAAAAAGGTTCAAAAATCTATGAACACATTTTTCTACTAAAACATTCAAGCTTCTCCATTTTAAAAATGATTTTGTTTTTCCTCTGTACTCTAAGATGCTTCAGAAAAAATAATAATGAAAAAATCAAACATCGAGGAGACTGGCACTTTAGTTTGATTTAATGAAAAATAGCCATATATTTTCATCTCAGTGTGTATATTTGATGTAAAGTTTAACTGATTTTCTACAATTCCTTTCCAGAATTTGTGAGTGACACCAAACATTATCTTTATCTGCGATTTGAATGAAACTTTGTGCATAAATTTTCCTTGATACAAGGGACTTGCTTCAGTGAAACAATAAGACACCGGCAACAAAGCAAAATAGTTTTGCAGCTGAGGGGTGTGGATGTGGCTTACACCTGGATTAAACCTGGAATGAAACTCAATGAAGCATAAAGAAGAAGACAATTAGAACCATTTGTTACCGGTTTTTGATGACCCGGAAAGGGAAAACCATTCGAAATGGTGGAGCGAGAATGCACCATAAGAGCACATCCTGTTGATATGATCGACCACCTGGAGATCATTATCCAGGTGTAGATGGTTGTGATCTGTTTGGGAATTCAAAGTCCACTATTGCCGATAGACGTCTTGGTCGAAAAAGTGCTAATGGAACGTTAGACTAGCTTTAGGAAGTAAATATGTAAGAAAATTCTATTGTACACTCTTTAGAAAGTATTTGGTGACCCTTAATACGGATGATACGGCCCCGGTTGTATTTTCTACGATGGTTGATATTTAACGCGTAGAAGATAGTTATGGATCTGTTGGTTCGTTGGTTGTTCAACGCACCTTTCCATTTACTCCGGGACGCGGCGTTTAAAGCAATGCCATATTCAGCCGGGGTGCGGTAATGGAAATTTCAAACAACACAAGAGTAAAATTCATCCAAACGAACACTTTAGTGGGCAAACTGATTTGTTCGTCCTGAAAAGGACGGATTTAGTTGACGGGGGAGAAACATGGTTCGCGATAGAACTTAGGCTTTCTTCTTGGTATTCGTGGTTTAGTTCCTCGTCGTTGCGGGTGGCCATCTGCAGGTGATGCGGGATAATTCTAGTGTCGTTGTCACGGGCGGCTTTTTCCCGCCAACTCGTAGGCTTCAACAGCCATGTTTCTCGCAGCGAGGTTGACGGGAGCATCGGCACCAACAGCCAACTGTACCAACCCCTCTCAGGGTAACGACTGCTAGCCAGTGCACCCTCCAGGGTGCTTGCCACCGCCAAATGCGTTCCTACAGCACATCCTGCTCTGCCGAAAGACTAAATCAAAATGCGAAGGTGTGCCCGTTATATAACATTCATGGCTGCCTAGGAGACGTTCCTTACTTAAATATGAAGTCTGTGCAAGGAAAGTACTGTGTATTTGGTAAATTTACTCTGAAAAAATAATTAGACATCACCCTGTAGTTGCGTTATTTTCAGTTGCTTAATGTTAAAAATCAATCAATTTTGACATTAAAATTAATGCGTAGATAGATTGGTGCAAAGATTTTGAAAATTGGTCATGAAATAAATTAGTTACTAACTTTCAAAACCTAAGCATATTTCGTGACGCCCCAAATTTTTGTACTCGCAACGTGTACCCCAGTATTAAAAACAAAGACGTAGTCCTACGTAAAAAATTGAACTATTTATACAACTATCACTTAATTTTTATCGATACAAACTGTAAGTTTTTCTCATCGAAAGATGTTCTAATTAAGTCATTCTGTTCAGTTGAACGAGAGTAATTAGGGTTCAAAAAACCTTTCATTTTAACGTAACGCTATAATTTTAAGCTTTAAGCTTTTTAATAATAGCTTAATTCCACCAATTAAATTGCAATTACTACTGAAAAGTAGTAGACATTCAATAACACTTTGTAGAACAAACATACACTGAGAAACAATTATATGGTAAGAGCATAAACAAAATATTTATTCCTAATTGTCAAACTTTTTTTTTTTTTTTTTATCTTGATTATCGAGATTTTCAGCCTCGGGCTGGTTCATCTCCCGTCGTAGTCACTCAATTACCTCCTTTGGGTATTTTCGTAACTTGTCCGGGGGTAAGATTCGAACTCGTGACTTTGGCGTGAGAGGTATGGATGTTAACCACTACGCCGGGGTCGCCCCCTAATTGTCAAACTCTCCAAAGCAATATTTAAAATAAAAACCAGGAGAATTCCTGAAGTAATAAGAAACCGAACAGAAGCATTGAAAGAAAAAAATGGACGAGTATTTTTTATAGGAATTAAAAATAATTAAAAACAACTCAAAAATCCATTCCCCTATCCATGTTAAAAACGTTGATTGAAACTAGAAAACTAAGAATGAAAAACCTATAAACATTTTTTTTTTTTGCCAAAACTTTTTTTTACGCTTTTTTGTCTTTGTTTTTCCTTATTACTTCGAAAATTCTTCAGAGAAAAAAACGGGGTACAAAACGACACGGTGTCGTGAAAATTAAAAATATTGGGCACCCTCGAGAAAACGTTACAAAAATGAAATGAGAATCCGTTCAAAGGAAATTGTCGTTCAGCTTCATTTAAACTGACAACAAATCTGACGAAAATTGTGAAACTTAAAACCCGGCAGTTTGGATTCGGAAAATCTGATGCTGTATCAAATTAATTTCCTTTTTTTCTGTGGCCATTTATTTTCGAAACGTAATAAAGTTCGATCATTTATACAATAACGCAATCACTGGGCACTTAGTCATGTTCCACCCATTTTTGACCGCTACACCCTTTAAATAGTCAAGCTGCTTAGAACGATACTGTATTACTATTATCAAGCTGTTCCGGCTTCCACGATAAGTCCGTTCACAGTTTGAGATAATCTTAAGAAATAATCTTGAAATTTTAGACTATTCTATGATTTCAGTCAAGTTGAGTCAACATTGATTTGAGATTCTGAAAACTCTCTACTAAATTCTTCTTAGCAAAACAATCGTTCAACAAAATTTTGTTAATTTTTGGACATCAAACTTCTTCAGAACGAGATGATTCTCTCTACGTCCGACCAATTCAGACATGTCTTATTGTTAGACGTAATCTTCATTTAGTGCGGTTATTATCTGAATAAACAGAGTTACATAAAATGTTATCCGATTAAATGTTATTCAAATGAATATCACAGTACAGCTGCTAGCAGGAGGTACCGAGCGCGACAGGGACCGCCTAGGCAGCAGTGTTACGATAGACGGGGATACATTCGAGGTGGTGGAAGAATTCATCTACCTTGGATCCTTGCTTACGGCTGACAACAACAACAGCCGGGAAATCCGAAGACGCATCATCAGTGGAGGTCGTGCCTACTACGGGCTCCAGAAGAACTTGCGGTCAAGAAAGATTCACCCCGCACTAAATGTACCATGTACAAAACGCTGATAAGACCGGTTGTTCTCTACGGGTACGAGCCGTGGACGATGCTCGAGGAGGACCTGCAAGCACTTGGTGTTTTCGAACGCCGGGTGCTTAAGACCATCTTTGGCGGCGTACAGGAGGATGGAGTGTGGCGGCGAATATGGAACCACGAGCTCGCTGAACTCTACGGCGAACCCAGCATTCAGAAGGTCGCGAAGGCTGGAAGGATACGGTGGGCAGGGCATGTTGCGAGAATGCCGGACAACAACCCTGCAAAAATGGTGTTCGCCTCGAATCCGGCCGGTACAAGAAGGCGTGGGGCACCGCGAGCACGATGGGCGGACCAGGTGCAACAGGATCTGGCGAGTGTGGGTCGTCAACGAGGTTGGAGAGAGGCAGCCATAGACCGAGTATATTGGCGAAATGTTGTAGATGAAGTCATATCGTCAATACGATGTATGGCTATTTAAATAAATAAATAAATAAATCACAGTACTGCGCAGATTTGACGTATTTTAAAGACGGGACTGTATCTGAAGATTATCTTTAGAAACCTTGAATTTTTCTTTCTATTTAATGATTTCAGTTGCTTTCATATCAAATTTCGGTGAGCAGATTTTAGTGTAGTTTATTCAGCCCTTAATCAGCCCAAAATATTTGTAGGTATGCGATTTTCATTTGAACAAATTGAATAAGATGAAACCTAATTCGATCAATTGGTATTCAAATGAATATCACTGTACTGCAAACATTGGGCGTCTTCTGAAGACTGGACGGCATCATAATGTTATCTTAAGAAACCTTGAAATTTTAGTCAATTTTATGATTTCAATCAAGTTGAGTCAAGATTGATTTGAAATTATTCGAATTTTTCGCAGGAGTTTAAAATTCCGAGTGGTTTACCCTTGAAATACTGTACGAAGCTCTTCAAAGCGTTGCTCTCAAATCAAATTTCGTTTAACAGAAGTTTGTAAAATGGTATTTTGTTAATTAGTGAAAATCATAATTCTTCTTTTTATGTCAGACTAAATCTCCTTTCGATCCGTTTTTTTTTATAAACTAAATTTTGTTCAGTGTAATTTTATCAAATGTCACTACAATGATTCTCATCGTACAGCACACATTTGCCGTCGTTTGAAGCAGGTCTGGTTCTGAAGCCTGCTTTGAAGTGGAACTATTTTACAACTTCCTGATTCAAAATTTGTTCTCTGCGATTATCCGTACTGCAAAATTAAAGAAGCAAGTTTAAATGTGGTTACTAATGCAGCGAAAAACCAATATACTAATCAAGTTTAAAAATAATATATTCAGCCCTTAATCAGCCTAAAATGTTCGTAAGTATGTGGTTTTATCAAATTGAATTACATACAACTTAATTCGATCAAATTTTATTCAAACGAAATCACAGTAAAGCACGCATTGGACGTCTTCTGAAGACTGAACTGTATCTTAAGATTATCCTAGGAAACTTTCAATTTGTTTTATTCTATGATTTCAGTCAAGTTGAGTCAACACTGTTGAGAAATTCTTCGAATTTGTTGCAGAAATTTAAAACTCCGAGTGGTTACCCTCAGGAATTCTTCACGGTGCTTTTCTTAGCGTTGCTTTCAAATAAAATTTCGGTTAAGAGAATTTGGTGAATTGATATTTTGTTAATTATTTGACACCTAAATTCTTTTGAACGAAATGATGCTTTCTACATTATACCAATTGTGTTTGAACGTTAGACTTAACTTTGATTCGAGCAAATCTCCATTGTATGCGGTTTTTAATTGAACAAATTAAATTCTATTAAATGTAAGTCTATCAAATTTCCTTCTAATGACCATCTTGGTTCAGCACACATTTAGCGTATTTTGAAACAAGTCTGGTTATAAAGCCTGCTTTGGAGTGGAAAGTGTTTTAATCTTCCTGTTTCAAAATTTGTTATCCAAGATTACCCGTACTGCCAAATTACATGAGTGGTTTGAAGGGTGCATATTTAGAAGGTTGAATTTGGTCACTGCATTAGTATCGAAAAATTAAAATATCAATCGAGGTTTGATAAAAAAAAAATAGTTTATTCAGCACATAATCAGTCTGTTTCAAAATCTAAGAAAAATTACAGAAGTTTCTTAATGGGTTCATTACAAAAAGATAGGATTTGGTCTCTAATACAGCGAAAAATTAAGCTACAAATTGTGTTTTCATTAAAAGAAAAAAGTTTATTCAGCCCTTAATCAGCCCGGTAGATTAAAACGAAACTTTGGCATAATATTGCAATTCCGAAGAAACGAGACCAAATCCCATCCGAACTCGGTCACCCATGCCAACAAATCGCACCAAATCCCACGTCCTGTAGACCACAGGCCATGCCGCGCCCGCAGAAGCCCACAAGCCTTCGGCAACAATGCCGCCTTCAATAGTAAATATATGAATAATAATGGCCTTTGGTCACCTCGCGCCCCGAAAACCGCCACCGACTGTTTGGATACAAGATAGAGTTGACCGTCGAGATCTAACATGAGTTCGATAAACATCAACATTGACTGCAGCCCGACTGCAGTGGGATGTTGTACGAGTGGCGCCCCAAACATCCACGGACAGTTATGATTAATGTTCCCCGATCTGTTCTCGATCGGAATCCAAATCCGTGGGAAGAGATCGTGTTAGTGTCAGTCCCCAGCCCGTAGATGAAGTGTCGCTGATTAGCCACCCATTTTACTAATAACTTCATTCTTTTCTTCTTCTTCTTCCAGGTAAGCACGTGTTCCGCTCGAATAATAAGTAAGTACGCAAATCTAAACTGCCCGCCAATTAAGTCCAAGCTTTGCGCGAAGCCATTTTTCACCGAACCTGCAGATTAAACAATGAACTCCACCTGGAAAACAAACAGACCATTTGTCACTGGCTGCAACTGACCGTCGGCGAAGCTTGGTTTCCCCCTGGGGCACTTTTACCCACTTTTCACCGCGGTGGACATTGCAATTGATCGGACCGATTGCAGCTCCCATTATAAATAATAGGCCATTTGTTATGTCAAGTCCCTTTATTGGCGGGTGGTAATTTCCGAAGATTTTAGGAAATGTGCATACGGCCCATCCATCACGTATCGAAAGTGACGCCCGGGGTACGCCCCAGTTTAGCGCCCTCGCCCTCGCCCATCGCGCGACTAATGGGTTCGCAAAATGCCTATAATGATCGCGATTAAAATATGTCGATATATTTATTTGCAAGTCGGCACCACTCTGCGAACGGGGGAGTAAAACGCGTTGACGGAGGGGGCGGGGCCGCAAATGGATTAATCTATCGAACATTGTTATTCGTACTTTTCAACCACGCCACCGAGCGATCGATCGATCGAGTACGGCCTTTCGAGGTGCTGCTTTAACCATAGGGTTTTTGGAATCGTCCGGGGCACTGCCAGGGTAATAACAAACGAAGCATGTCACACCTGTCGCTGGTGATGTTGGCTTTTATAATAGTCTATATCTTGACTTATGCGAGTTGACGTGTCGCGCGAGAGTCGCGTGTGAGCACACACTACCTACGACGTACTGAGCGACTTATGATGCTTATTAATTTGCAATCAATTCCACGTGTTCTGACTGACTGACTGGCTGGCTGGGTTTCTGCGAAGAGATCGGCGGAGTTGATCGAGAGGGTTTGGTTTAGCTAGCTTTGGCTCAATGGCCGTTGTAGGGTGGTGTGTAATTTATGTCATTATTGTGTTGCAGCAGGTTGGTCGGTTGATAGAACGATAATTCAGCGGTTCACGACGTGTTAATCTATCGATTTGTGGGGTTCTCACGAGGAATGCACAGTGGGGAAACGGTGTCCCAAAATTAGAACCTAATTTATGCGGTTGATTGGGGTTCTTTAGAACTATCGTGATTTATGCACAAACAATCAAAACATCAATTTCATTCGCCGAAAACACCTAGAAGTTCCCGTTTAACCCTAGATCATTCAAGAAAATGCAGTATTTAGAGAAAACAGAATAATTGCAAATGATTACGACTAAAGCCCGATTCAAAGTAAATTTGGACGCATTCAAGTGATCATAACTCAAGAATTAAACAACATGCACGGTTGATCAAAACTTTACACAAAAGGGTATTTATTCAGCTTTCAAACGATTTATAACAAAGTATTACATTTTACCGTTTCGAACGAACTGTCGCACTTTACTTGTGATCGATGCCATCATGATCTGCACAGTCGCTGGTGACACTGTTCCGGCGAACTTATTCCACTTTAAACGCATTTTTTGAGCATTTGTCACTTCTTTACTGCATCCTCGAAGTTTTCGCTTGACAATTGCCCAGTATTTTTCGATCGATCTGAACTCAGGGCAATTCGGAGGAATAATCGCTTTGGCGACAAAATTAACATTGTTGGCAGCATACCATTCTAGTACCTCCTTATAGTAGTGGCAACTGGCAAGATCCGGCCAAAACATAACGTTGTTCTTGCCGAATGAAGGGTAAACTACGCTTTTTCAGACACTCTTTAATGTAAACCTTCGACGTCGTAGTGTGAGATGTGATGGAAACCTTGGTTTTAAGGCCACAACTACAGATTCCTTGCCAAAACATTAGTTTCCTAGTTTCGGTGGTGTATTTATCCGTGCGTCCAGGGTTACTTTGAATCGAGCTTTAGTCAAAGTATTGTTTTTTTTTTCTGGCATGATTATAAAGGTCAAATCGAATTGCAGCCTCATAATTCAGCAAAAATGACTGGAATTGTCCGGTTTGCCCAATTTACCCCAAAAAAACCGCTTTTTAGATTTAATTCAGCTGTAAATGATTGCGGCTTACGAAATTCTATTTTTCTAATTGAAAACTCAAAAATCGTACGATATACATTTTGAACAGCAGTACTTATTGGAAGGTACATATTTCGATCAGTAGCGATCATTGCAAGTTTCCGTTTGCCTCATTTACCCATTTTAAAAATGTTTTTAAGTTTAAGAACAACAGTTTTTCAGGGAAGAATGAGGCAAAACGGTCACTTACAATGATCGCCATACAATTTGTTAGTTATAGTTTCATCCGAAAAATGGAGTTTGGTAAGCCGCACTCATTCAAAGCTAATTTTAATCTCAAAAGAAATTCAGGGGTAAATGGGGCGCAACAAGAACTGCTAGGCTTTTTTGGTGAATATATTTTAAGAGGTGAATGGGGGTGAAAAAATACTTCCAGTCATTGTTGCAGATTAAAATCTCTGTCGCACAATTTGTCATAAAATTTCTCAGAAGAAAAAAAAATTGCTTGGTTGGTCGAAATCATTTGCAATTAATTGTTTAGAATAAAATAGGCTAACGAAATTTACACCAATCGAATAAGTGTAAATTTGATATGATCATAAATTCACACCGTGCGTATCTGAAGGCCTAAGTGAGTAAGAAGTTGAAGCGCCAGCAGATATAAAACTGGAATTTTGACAAGTCGAAAAGGAGAAAATCAAGGTTGCTAAACAAGTTTCGATTCTATCATCCATCCAAACAACAACTGACCGAAAATGAATATCACGAAGGAAAATCATTTGGAGGAAAACAAACCATCATTCCTCTGCATGTGCCAGAAAGGGTAAGGTGATTAAACGTCATAAAGCCTAAGTTGTCAACGTGTGTTCTGACGTCTAATCTCTTCTCTCTTTCAAGCGCATAGAAAGTATAGGACTTGCTGTCAGGCAAACGTTTCCCTATGAAAACAATATATTATATATTCGTCCTATGCGTTTGAAAGAAAAGGGATTAGACATCAGAAAACCTAATAATGATTATTAATCTTTCTCGTTCACCTTTTCGCTTTGTTGGTGATACTGAGCTCGTATTCGTCGCCCAATTCCACCATTTTTATTTGCGAATCAACACTCATCGTATTTCGACAGCCGTTTTTTTTTTTAATTATAAGAAGATACCAGTGTAGCATTACCACAATAATCGTAAACCACTGTTAATCAAGTATTTAGCCATCTAGTTGGAATTCTCCTTGCTTGTTATTTGGTACAAGTAAGGATGTTTCGAAATCTCCTTATCCCGTTTTGTCGTTTTGGCTACGCGTTTCTTTTCTTTTTTCTTTGGGCAGGAGGTCTATATTTTCTTCGTCCAATATTTCTTCCTGTTTTAACTGTTCATTAGCCTGGGACACGGACATATGAAAGAAAAAAAAATTCCACTCCCCATTGATTTTTGGGAGCCTTATGGGTCCAATAGTAACTGTGCAAAATTTCAGCACGATCGGTGAAACTATATTTTAGCGCCCGTGGTTTTAATTTTCCATAGGATTTTCGACTACTTTTGCAGATAAAAATCTGGTGAGGTGACCCGTTGTTCTCTAAAAATAAATTAATCCAATCAATCTCTGGGAAATTTTCCAAGAAAACTTTTCTTCCAAGACCGCAAAGCGATTCGATGCATGTGGAAAAAGTTATTCAGGTAAAACTGATTACTATCCAAACGAACGGCTCATTAGACTGTTTTTTCTAGCAGCACTGCCACCTGCAGCATGTCCTGCAGCCTGCTGCTGTTTGGGCGAAGCAACCACGTGGTGTGGGGCGTTCATTCAGCATGGAGAAAAGCCAATAACATGCGCATATAATCTTCGATTTGGATGATACCTTGCACACGCTTAATGTATAGTGGACCAAGCGTTTTTAATTATATGTTTATGCACAAAACTCATTTAAACAATAAAACATTTTAACATTTCCACGGAAATTACTATCAAATTAGGCAACTCAATTTCACCTTACTTTCTTGTTCCATCAGGAGTACCACAAGATAGCCTCCTAGGGTTATTACTATTTCTAGTGTTTCTCAATGATGTTAATCTGCTATTTGGGTCCTTCAAATTTTCTTTTGCCGTTGATTTCAAACTGTATTGGATATGACAATCAAGACGCTTTATTTTTACAATGTCAGCTTGATATATTCACCGAGTGGTGTGAAACAAATCGTAAAGATCTTACACCTTCCATGGAATGATCCATTTAATTTGCCCAGCTATGATGCGCGATGTGAACTTATAAGTATAGAGTTACTGAGTATACGTTGTGATGTTTCAAAAACGCTGTTTATTTCTCACCTTCCTCAATCGAAAATTGATTGTCCTCGACTGTTGTCGCTTGTCAACATAACAGTGTTCATACTGACTATCAAAACCATCAAATCTTCGAGCACATCAATATCGAAAAAAATAAACTGTTTCGGAACTCGGCTCACCTTTTGACATTTTTTTTCTATTCAAATTCAAACTTGCAAAATCCGATCGAAAACAAATCGAAATGTTTTGTACCCGCCGGAGAAGTATTGTATAGAGTAAAATTGGGTTTGCACTTCACGAAAACTGTAATCGGGAATTTGAAAATGAAAATTGAGTGGCCACCCTGTACCTGTAACCGGGAATTTGAAAATGAAAATTGAGTGGCCACCCTGTACCAGTCGCTTGGCTGCTTTCTTTTCTGTTCTTCTTCCTCTCCTCTTTTATTTTTCTTTTCTTTCGCTTATCTTCTTCCGTTTACCCTCCTTCGTTTAGCTTCTTCCACTTCTATCCCTTCACTTCTCTTGTTCCGCTTCTATTGTCCCATTTCTCTCCTCCGCTTATCTTCTTCTTTTTCTCTTCTTCTGCATCTCTTCTTCCGCATCTATGCTTTCGCTTCACTTCTTCCACTTTTTTCCTTTGCTTCTGTTCTTTTGCTACTCTTCTTCCGCTTTTTCTTCACCATATCCATCTTCCGGTTCTTTACTTGAATTTCCCGTCTTCCACTTCTATTCATCCGTTTCTTTTCCTTCGCTACTTTTCTTCCGATTCCGTTCCCCGCTTCTATCCTGCCTCTTTTCTTCTTCTGCTTCTCTTTTTCCGTTTCTTTTCTTTCGCTAATCAGTTTTCATATCTCTTCTACCGCTGTTTTTCTTCCACTACATTCCATTATTGGTTTTCTTCTTTTACTTCTCTTATTTTGTTTCTCTTTCTTCTTCCGTTATATTAAAATTAAAATTAAATTAAATTAAAATTAGAGGGAAACATTCCTTTAATACTACGTATTTCACCATGTTTTTTTTGTTGTGGTCAATGTATGATTTCCCTCTTACAGACATCAGTAGCAAGTACCTGCTACTCATAAAATTGTGAGTTGCCTAACGAAGTAATTTACTACGCCTGAAAATGAAATTTTTTGATGAGCAATGTTTCTGCTCTTGTGTTGGATAAGTGAAAAGATTTCATGATAATATAGGAAGAACAATTTGTATCGGACCAGTTTGAATTTCTTATTGACTATTTCTTAAATCTGTTGAAAAGATATCCTAAGTTCTTAACAGCCCTGTTCTTTGTCAGTGACTGACAGAATATAGTCGTTGGTCAATTTTTTTTGGAAAAAATCGATAAAACCAGCAGCGTTTTCTGTAGTAAACTCTGTGCATACATTTGACTGCAAGTGCAATTTCCCGTGCTTAAACTAGTCGACTGAAAAATAAGAGCCACCATTGAACATTCTTTCCCATCCAACCAAACTAAAAAGTAGGTTTTAGATGCTCTCCAAGTCTTTCATGCGGACATGTTTTTCAACTAATTTATTTCATTACCTTTTTCTAGTGTTAATAACACTGATAATAATAGAGCAACAGTGATGCAAGGCCATTCCGTTCTTATATTCAAAAAAAAAAAAAAAAAATTTAAAAAATAAATGGTACCTCATTGACGGCTTTGACAAAATTTATAAGTTTTTAATTTTATTCATAGAAAGTTCATAATTTTCAAATTAAAAAAAAATATTTTTTATATGTACACCACGATTATAATTTGAAAAAAAAAAAATATTTCTGTGATAACTTCACAGAATATAATTGTTTATTTTCTTCCCATATTTTTTCTTGAAAGTACAGTGCATTTAAAAAAAAGCCATTAGATCGATTTTTATAAACGCAAGATGTTCAATTGTACTTCTGTAAAGCGTTGAATTAATAAAAAAAAAACATAAAAAATATCACCTTTTGTTCAACAGTCTCATAAAAATGGACCAGTCTAATTACGGCATAAAATATAAAGGTCAAAATATTTTTCGATAAACCAACTATAAAGAAATTCTGAGCGATCGTATACAGTCTTTCTATAGAATTGCTGAATTTGTTTACAAATTTATATAAAACACTAGCTGAACCCGGTGCGAGCCTTGCTACGCTTGCAATTTAATAGAACTGGCGCTTTCATGTTTTTTGAGTTGTTAAAATATTGAGTTTTTTTCTTATAAAACAAAGGTGTGTGTGTTTGTTTTATCCCTTGAATGGTTAGTTTCTAGCATGTTTTTTTTTCTGTGTAGAAGCATTTCATAGTCAAAACATTTATCTTCAAACTTCGCCGTATCCTGTCAGTTTGAACGTAATTTTCTCTGGCGTAACATTAGATTAACTAAATGTGCATAATGTAGCACTGAGAATAACTCAAGCATCCCCTATTCTAGATTAAGAAGGGGTTCAACCTTCTATCAGAACATGCTGCTTACCCGAGAAATACAAAATTTGTGTTTGAGTTACCTGGATAATTCTCATGTTTGGTCGAAATTAGTGTTTCATTTGTATGAGAACCCTCCCCCCTTTGGAGAGAGGAGGAGTCTCGAACCACCACAGAAAAAAATTCTGCCTCCAAAAAACCCCACATGCCAAATTTGGTTCCATTTGCTTGATTAGTTCTCGAGTTATGCAGAATGTTGTGTTTCATTTATATGGAAGCCCCCCCCCCTCCAGACAGGGGAGGGGTCTCGAACTATCATAAGAACCTTCTCCGGTCCCAGAAACCGCTGCATACAAATTTTCATAACAGTAGGCATAATTCTCATGTTTTGTTTAAATTTATGTTTCATTTGTATGAAACCCCCCCCCCCCCCCCTACCAGAGAGAAGGGGGGGGGTCTCGAACCACAATAGAAACATTTTTTGCCTTTAAAAACCTCCACATGCCTAATTTGGTTCGATTTGCTTGATTAGTTCTCAAGTTATGCAGAAATTTCATGAGTTTGGGAACCCCCTCTTCCAGAGAAGGGAGGGGTCTCTTACTATCATAAGAACCTTCTCTGGCCCCAAAAACCCCTCGATACAAACTTTCCCGCCGATCGGTTCAGCAGTTTTCGAGTCTATAAGGTTCAGACAGAAAGACAGAAATTCATTTTTATATAAATATACTAGCTGAACCCGGTGCAAGCCTTGCTACGTTTGAATAAAAATTTAATAAAATTTGCGCTCTTCATGATTTTAGGAATGTGTTTTGTTAAAATATTTTTGTTAAATAATGTGTGTAATTTCTGCAAAATAAAACGTAGGTGTGTGTTTTTGATTTAACCCTCGAATCGTTAATTTCTACCATGGTTTTTCTTTCTGTGTAGAAGTATTTTATAGATAAAGCTATATTTAAACTACGCCTTATCCTGTCAGTTCGAACGTAATTTTCTCTTGCATAACCATAGATTTACTTCTTGTGCATAACAGCACTGAGAATAACTCCAGCATTCCTCATTCATGCCTTAGAAGGGGTTCAAACTTCTATCAGAACATGCTGTTTACCCGAGAAACACACATTTTGTGTTTTAAGTTGCCTGAATAATTCTCATGTTTGGTTGATATTTGTGTTTCATTTGTATGAGAGCCCTCACCCCCTCCAGTGAGGTGTCTCGGACCACCATTGAAAAAAAAAACCTGCTTCGAAAAAAAAAAACCAACATGCCAAATTTGGTTTCGTTGGCTTGATTTGTTCTCGAGTTATGCGGAAATTTGTGTTTCATTTGTATGGGAGCCCTCCTTTTAGACGGGGGAGGAGTCTCGAACCATAATAAGAAGCTTCTCCGGTCCCGAAACCCCCAAAATAAAAAAAATCAGAACAGTAGGGATAATTCTCATGGTTGGTCTAAATTTGTGTTTCATTTGTATCAGAGCTCCTCCTTCCAGAGGGAGGATGGGTCTCAAACTACCGTAGAAACATTTGCTTGATTTGTTCTCAAGTTATGCAAAAAAATCGGTTTCATTTGTATGAGAGCCATCCCTTCCTGATAGGGGAGGGGTCTCGAACCACCATAGAAACAGTTATTATCTGTACCCCCACATGCCAAATTTGGTTCTATTTGCTTGATAAGCTCTCGAGTTAGGCAAAACTTTGCATTTCATTTGTATTGGAGCCCCCCCTTTCCAGACGGGGAGGATTCTCATAAGAAGCTTCTCCGGCCCAAAAAACTTCTGCATACACCTTTTCATAACAGTTTGGTTAATTCTCATGTTTGGTTTATATTTGTGTTCCATTTGTATGAGACCCCCCCCCCCCCCCCGTACCAGAAAGAAAAGGGGTCTCAAACCACAGTAGAAACATTTTATGCCTCCAAAATCCCCACATGCCAAATTTGGTTCCATTTGCTTGATTAATTCTCTAGTTATGCAGAAATTTCATTTCATTTTGTATGAGAGCCCCCCTATCTACAGAAGGGAGGGGTCTCAAACTTTCAAGAAACATTTTCTGCCTCCAAAAACTCCCACATGCCAAATTTGGTTCCATTTACTTGATTAGTTCTCGAGTTATGTAGAAATTTGTGTTTCATATGTATGGGATCTCTAACTATCTTAAGAACCTTCCTCGGTCCCAAAAATTTATCCATACAAAATTTCAAGCCTATCGGTTCAGTAGTGTCCGAGTCAATAAGGTTCAGACAGACAGACGGAAATTCATTTTTATATATATAAGATTGAATGATCTCACCGATCTCTCAAAAAATGCTTGCTTGTTTCTTCGATTTTGCTGTTCCAAATTCAGTCAATTTGTAGTTCCAATCTGCTACAGCTAGGCAGAAAGAGTTGGTCTTTAATCATAGGCCTTCTAAATATTGGTTGTAAACCTGAAAATTTCGAACCAGTCCCTGTACGTTGAATGTCACGTCATTAAATGAACAATAAATAGTAAATATCCAGAATCAAGTGGATTGGATGATCCCTTGCATCATCACTAAACTCTTCTCTTCTAACGCCATATGACACTTTTGGTCGAACCGATCTTTGCGTAGATTTCTTCCACAACCTTAGTGAAACAACTGAGCAACACACAATTGTCAAAGCTGGTTGCTGCAACTTGAATGTTACTTGAATAAGTCAACTACAAGTTATCTTAACTGAATTGTATCATGCCTGCTACCAGGGCAAGCTGTTGTCATCATACAGCTTCAACAGTCCGCATGAGCTTTCATCGTTCCGATAAATCGCAGGCTCGGTGTCCTAGTGGCAACTACTTTTGCCAACAAATATTGGCATCGATCTCACGCCATTCCGGGCATCGATCAGCACCCACAGCACCGTTT
Organism: Aedes koreicus; assembly: GCA_024533555.2. Taxonomy (NCBI): domain Eukaryota; kingdom Metazoa; phylum Arthropoda; class Insecta; order Diptera; family Culicidae; genus Aedes; species Aedes koreicus. Next base: position 79,318 of record JAHHFK020005643.1, on the reverse strand, counting down.
ATGTAAACACGACTTCTAGCACATGTCGGACAGGCAAACGGTTTGCACGAAATCTCCTGGAAAGTCCAGGGATCGCCCACCTGAAACCGCCCCGCAAGGTTGCGTGCCATTCGGCCTTTCATCTCGATTGCGCCGGATCGCGTCGAAAGCGATCAACGTTCCATTAAAATTTCAATTATTTACCATTCTGTGTTAGAACATGCAGCCGAGCTCTCGGTGTTCGCCTTTTGGCACGCAATGCCTGCCAGCTGCTTGTTGCTGCTGGTGCCGAGGTGCAACTGTTGTGACAACAACAATAAACTCTTTTGGGTTTGGCGAAGAAAGAAAAAAAAATGTCTCTCCCAATGTCGTCAAACACTTACATGAAACGGAAAATTAATGCGCACAGATTTGCGCTGCCTGAGCGTTCCGAGAACGTCGAGGGGTGTGTGCCTCGCCGATCCAGACATCGTTAATTTATGTTATTCATAACAAGTGACATAAGCCGTACACGCGGGAGTTAGCGCGATCTAGTGAGCCTGATCATGCTTGGGGTCCGAAGCATGAGCAATGAGCAATGAGCAGCTGCCTACTATTTAGCTGCTAGATGGTTTGTTTGTGGTCGTTGGGGCCAATTCTTCGGCTGACGGGTCCGGGCGCGATTTGGGAAATGATTTATTGCCTAGCGCTCGAGTTCTCGAGTTCGGTGCTGGTTTCGTGATTGACGGACGGTTTTCGAGCCGGCAGATAATGGTCAAATCCGCTACCAAAGAACGTTGAACCAGTTGACCCTCGGGTGAGCTGCAAGCTGCGCGTCGGACGTAGAAAAATCGATTTTCCGTTGATTGGTCGTGCGTGCATGCGTTCGCATTCTTGTCGCTATGTTGTGGCTGAATGGGAAACGGGTTTAATCCACGCGGGTAGTGGAGATACAGGATGTTGGGCGCTCATAAGAGGAACGGACGTCGTCGTCGTCGTGGTTGAAATAAATTAACGAAAATCACTCTCGCTTTCAGGGTGAACGAGGTCGAGTGTCAGGCGTTGATTGAAGTCCTCTCGTGGACCTAGGAGTGGGGTCTTGTAACGGAATAAGTTGTTGAGCAGATTGTTGTCAACCATATGTGGACATGCGGTACCGCATTGGGGAAGGGTTTTTCTGAGTTGATGGCCTTCTGTTTGCGGTGTGGAATTTTTGTTCGTATTGTGTCATCAGTTTAAACTGCTTTCAATTTGAATCCTTTCTAGTCTAGCTGCTAACAGACTCATTACATCGAGCAACACAATAAACCATTAATCAAACACACATGCCAACTTCGGATACTGCGCCCGACCTGGGAAAGCTCATTTTGTCAAGCTTATTTTGCATATCTCCCCAAACATATCTCCCGACACTGTTTTTCCACACGTCGTTTTTGTCGTCGTCGTCGTCGACGTCGTCGGGTGCGGGGAAAAAAAGCTCACGAATAACCCCCGCAAATTGTCTGCTGACTGGCTGGTGTTGTTTTTGAACATGTGCATTAGCCCGGCGACGGAGTTACTCTACGCGTGGGCAGTTCGAATGCGCCACCGTCTTCAGCGCCCTATGCTATGTATGACTCTCGGGGAGCGGGGAAAACCGGGGAGGTGGACATGATGTTATTATTTAAATTGAAAACCCACGTTTCCGCGCGGTAGCTGCATTGCATTGCCTAGCGCAATCGGTGGTGACAATTTGTCAAAATTAATTCGAGTTGGATTTTTATTGGCCCTGCGCTGACATTTGGCGGAAATCGTGCCGTTTCACACGCTCCGACGGAGTCCCATACTGCAATCCGATTCGCGTCGTAGCGGTAAAATAAG